>JANHFX010018849.1:0-23447 GCA_027560015.1 Chloroceryle amazona | reverse complement strand
AGTAAGATCCCCTCTCAGTCTTCTCTTCTCCAGGCTAAACAGCCCCAGGGCTCTCAGCCTTTCCTCATAAGAGAGATAGATGTTCCAGTACCTTCATCCTTGTAGCCTCTGTTGGATTCTCTCTAGTATTTCCTTGTCCCTCTTGAACTGGGGAGGCGAGAACTGAACACAATACTCCAGATTTGGTCTCAGTAGTGCAGAGTAGAGGGGGAGGAGAACCTCTCTTAACCTTCTGGAGACACTTTTCTTTATGCACCCCAGATACCATTGTCCTTCCTGGCCACAAGGGCACATTGCTGTTCCATGGAGAACTTATTGTTTGCTAGGATGTCCAAGATTCTTCTCTGCACAGCTGCTTTCCAGCAGGTCTACCCCTCTTCTGTGCTGGTGTAGGGTGTTATTCCTCCCCAGGTGTAGGACTCTATACTTAACCTTCCTGAACCTCATTAGGTTTGCTTTTGTCCAGCTCTCCACTCTGTCCAGATCTCACTGGATGGCAGCACAGCCTTCTGGTGTTTCAGCCACTCGTCCCAGTTTCATATCATCGGTGAACTTGCTGAGGGTCCACTCTGTCCCTTCATCCAGGTCATTGATGGAGATGTTGAATAAGACCGGACCCCGAACTGGGTGATATTTGTCTACTGTTAAGTATTGTGTTCCTCCAGTGACTTCTGTGGGGAGACTTCTGGCACAGTACGTTAACACAGATTGTCACTGTGGGGATGTGAATTTAGCATGTGCTCCCTAGGCAGGGAGGTCTATCCTATTCAGCTTCCCAAAAGCAAAATTTTGTCTCCTTTTTTCAGTCAAAATTAGAAAACTCCAGTTGTCACTGCACTGTTAGTATGTCCAACCTGGGAAATTCAGAGTCATTAGGCTCAGTGCACTTTGAGGAGAAGATGTCCTGAATCTAAAGGCAAATTGAGACTGAAGACTTACTTGTACCTGTTAATAATTGATCTGAAAAGGAATACAATATCATGGAATGCCACCTTACATCAAGCAATCAGGGCTCTGCACCACAATGTTTCTCTTCAGAAAACTGAATGATGTAAGGAGGCCAAGGCCACCTCAAGGTCATTCCTGGGACTGTGGTTTTATAGCATTTGCCAGAGAACTCATCTATCTGCAAAAACTTCAAAGGCACATCTACACAGGGCAAGTGACTGGTGTCCCATGGTCTTGGCATGAGTTAGCATCCAGAACAGAGGCGGCTCCTGCAGAACTTTCTATTTTCAGGAAACACAAGTTCAATTAACAATTATTTTCTTGTTTTACTCATCATATGTGATCTTAATATCAGCCATCCAATCTAAATAGGCTACATAACTATTGTTTGACAATAGTATCATAGAATCATAGAATACCAGATTGGAAGGGACCTCAAGGAACATCTAGTCCAACTTTTTCAGATAAACTATATATGTATATTCATTTTTATAGATATGTAGTTTAAATGAGATGGCCCAGCACCCTGTCAAGCTGAGTCTATCAATTTTAGGGATTTGCACCATCACTTCCTTTGGGAGATTATTCCAATGTCTAATTGTTCTCATGGTGAAAAAATTTGTTTTGGAGTCTAATTGGAGTCTCCCCAAGAGTAACTTGTACCCATTACCCCTTGTCTTCTCCTTGTGACTCCTTGTAAAAAGGGATTCTCCATCTTCTTGGTAGCCACCTTTTCTGTACTGGTACATGGTAACAGGGTTTCCCCTAAACCTTCTGTTCTCAAGGCTGAACAAACCCATGTAACTTGGAGAGGACCAAGTAATTAGATCTGCTGGTTCTCAAACAAAACCTTTAAATAAATGTGGGAGCAAATGGAAATAAAAATTGGATCTATGCACAGAGCTCATCTTGGCAGATCAAGATAAGAAGGTTATATTTTTTTATTCTAGTAGCTAAGGGGGGATGTTGTACATGCAAGGGGACAAGAAACGTGTGAAATACCATTGGAAGGCATAACACCTGAAGTATGAGAATAACTGATGAAGTGTTTGATGATTATTCTGGCTCAAGTCTGCAAAACAAGAGGCCCAGGAGAGCAAAACAAAGTAAGGAATATGTCTTATGTTTTGGAGCTGAGAACTCCCTATCTGCTTATAACCTTGAAGCAGCTAAAGATAGCCTAGGGTGGGGTGCTAGCCTTCATGTAGCTGAAAGGATTACAGATGGTCCAAGCTGGCCATTAATGTTTCCTCTCCACTCAGTGAAGAGTTCTCTCCAGTGCCTAAAATAAGTGGGATGAATTGCCCTCTAGAGGTGCATGTCTTTTTCCACTCATTTAAGTCAAAGCGAGATGAATCTATCCTGGATTACAGGAATTATTGTTTGTGGACCACTGGATTTCAGGCTATCAGAAATGTTATAAAAAGAAATGGAATTAAACTCTTTTACACAGACAAGGCTGCTGGGCTTTCTTGTTTTCAAACATTACACAAAACAATGCTTGTTTTCAAGCATTACACTTTCTTTCATTAGTGTAATGCTGGCAGCTCCTTGTGCAGAGCAAGGACAAAGGCTCACGTTAAATGAAAATACTGGAAGAGGTTGGGAGGCAGGCACAAAGGTATGTATTATAGAATCCAGTGTAAGAGGCAGGCTCAAAATATCTGGTCCATGACTTGGAAAAACATTTGTGGTTCACATTCTAGAGCTACCACAGGAAGAAAAGAAAGAGCTGCTGTGTGTATGTGTATGGCTGAAGTACACAGAGCCTCCCCAGAACCAGGAGGAAGTCTGCTGTGCAGCTGCAGGTGAGCTGGGGGCTCTTGGGCATGCACAGAGCAGCAGAACCTTCCAGCCCTTCCACGGTGCTCAGCCAGCTCAGCTCCCACTGCAGCCAGCATTTGCCTGCTCCTAGCAGGCACTGCCAGGCAAGAGCAGCAGACTGGAAAAAAATATTGTTATGTACAATTGAAATATAAAAGTAACCTGCTGCCAGTGGACAAACATAGGCATCGATAAGAAAACTACTAGAAAAATATATAACTCATTAGTCTACTTCAGTGTGTTCATTGCACTGGAAATTATAGTCTTTGTCAGTCTATACATTAGTGTATGCAATGTAAAGAGCTTAATATAGATAAAATATAGCACCAGTCAGTTTTCAGGAAGGTCATATTGTTATCTTTCTAAAGTTCCTCTAGGGAGAGCCAGGCACCTAATAATGTGAAAGCTTTTAAAAACTCACGTAGGTCCAAGCTCATTTGTTAGAACTTTTGAAATTAATCCATTACTCTAACTGCAAAGTGTCGTTTGGCTCCTGTGCTTGTGTGTTCTTCCTATCAATTTTAGGGATTTGCACCAGTGTAAATTGTCTCACACCTTGATGACAACTTCAGGTGTAAACAGCAAACTTCTTTGTTACACGTTGAAAAAGTTGATCTTTCAGTTCTGACGAGAAGTGAAGGTCCTCTCTTTCTCGCTGTTTTCACTGGTTTGTCATCTGTTGAGTAGTGCCATGGATGGGAACTTTACTTAAATGTTAAATTTCATAGAAATGCAATTCTTGATTTCTTTGCAGACAAAGAGGCATTACCAAAGGTCCTGCTTTGCCTTGGTTATAGTGGATTCATCCATCTGCTAAGCTGCAGGATAAATGAATCATCCTGTTTGTTTGCTTTGACTGCCAAATATGCTTCGTAATAACTGCTAGGGAGGCCAGACTATGCCTGGAAATCGTTGATATTATGTTTGTTTACTTGCAAAGAAAAGCAGACACTCAATTAAATTGTAGCTTTCAAGCTGGGGACATGGCTGAACTAAGTAATTAAAGGGTACTATTACATGTTCCCTCAATATGCTGCTACCACTCTCTTTCTTTTGACTGGGATTTACCATGGCTGGTGGTCAGCCAATCTGAGAAATCTCCAGAGGAGATAGTGGGCAAGCCATGGTGGATTTTCAGTTCCCATAATTATAACCCATCTAGCCTGTGGATGCTGGAGACTAGGACCATTAGGAGACTAGGAACACTACTTGTGAGTAGAGAAGAGCTATCATCTCAGGGGAGAAACAGATACCCTGCCTTTCACAGAATCACAGAATCATAAAATGAAGGTGCAGAGGTCCATAATCACAGCTGATGAGTAGTTCACCCATTGAATCTAAGCCAGTAAAATGTATAAGGAAGCACAGTAGAGAAAGACCAGAGATTAACATCTCCACATCTATATGACCGATCGCTCCTTGATAGGAAATGATGTATAACCTTATTTATTTATTTATATTGCCATTGTTGTGCCATTTAGGAAATATGGAATGGGAAAACATAAGGATGAGTGGAAGAAGGTGCCTTCCCATGGGGAGATCTGTGAAGTGTTGCAAGGACACTTGGGGAATAGAAAACTTGCAAGAATAGGCAATATAAACTTATCTTCTGACTGGAAAGGCAAAGACAGGATATGGTAAGTTGATGTAAGCACATTCAGTGGGACAGTTAAAAAGCAAGGACATATAATTATTTCTGCTAATGAAGGAGACTGGGATGAAAAATGCATAACCAAAATTAAGTTAGATGCTAATCATTCCAGCAGTGAGGTCCTGAAAGAGTTTCTCAGCAGGACTAATGGAAAAGAAGTGACGTTTAACCTGGAGCTGTGTACAGCTATGAAAGGGATTTGATGTGTGTGACAGCCGGGGGTCTTCCTGCAAGGCTGCATCACTTCCTCTGTCTTTGTGCTCTTTATTTCCATTGAAAAAGGACTGGGCTGATGAAGATAAATAATGACATTTAAGAGCTTAATTACTGTGTTGTTATTATTATTTCCTCAGTTAAGTCTCCAGTGCCTATATTTACAGCCTTTTCAAACTTGTAAGGGCTGGAGGATAAAAAAAAAACACAAAAAACACTGAACACAATTGCTGGATATGTCTTTGTAGACATGTCCAACATCTTAATTTGCTTTAACTCTGCCAGGAGATGCCAGCTGCCCCTGAAAAATAGCCCTTAATGAGATTTGGCTTTTTTTACTGCAGGGAGTGATCCAGACTAAGCAAAACTGTGTGGTAAGAAATGAGTTAGCTCTTCATATGGCCAAATGTCCACATCATGTGGAGAAGAGGAGGAGCCCCTTAAATGCTGGTCTATCCTTTCTTACTTAGTCTCACAAATATTGTTTTCTGCTTGTTTATTTTACGGTTTAATGACTGCTCCTGTGTGGACAGTCACTCTTGACTGCACTGGGAACAACAATGAAGAAATGTTGCCCCAGGGAGGGTCCCGGTATGTTCTCAGCTAAGGGCAGCAGATCTCTAAGACTGCAAGCATCTGGAGTGCTCTGTCAGGAATGTCAGGTTACTAGGGACAAGGAGCAAAG
Source organism: Chloroceryle amazona (assembly GCA_027560015.1). Classification (NCBI taxonomy): domain Eukaryota; kingdom Metazoa; phylum Chordata; class Aves; order Coraciiformes; family Cerylidae; genus Chloroceryle; species Chloroceryle amazona. The sequence goes on along the minus strand of JANHFX010018849.1, from coordinate 18,126 downwards.
AGTGTGGTAACAGTAAGTGGTGGCATCCAATTCCCAGCCCTAGAGAAGTGCTTTAGGACATAGAAACCAGCTGCTGAAACATGACTGCTAGAGACTTGACAAAAATACTTTAGAGCTTATGGAATCACATTTCAGGATTAGTGCTTGTGTCTGGATGTTGTGTATGGGTTTTTTTTCAGCTTTAATTTTAAAAGCAGAATGTTGATTTACACACATGCAATCCCCCCACCCCTCCTTCAATCACTGATTCAAGTTTTTCATCGGCTTTCTACACTGTATGGGGGACACTGGTTCTGCAGAGGCAGTCGGAGACTGCGTATACATCGGGCACCAATTCTGTAGTCTAGACTGAGTGCTTGTAATATCTGACATTGACATTCATTCTATTTCTTTTTGATTAAGAAAACTAATCAAATTCTACATGTATGATGATTTTTAAAAGTAGATCATGGGACTTGTCTTGTTATTCTTAAAACCAGATTATTACGGTACAATGCTTTTAGGAGGTCTGAGCATGCCACAGCTTGTTTGCACAGGCAAAACATATTTTACAGAGATTATCCTTGGTCTCTCCAGGCAGTTGGTTTAGTTTCAGCACTTCCTTTTTTATCATTTCCCTTTCATTTGTTATACTTATAGTATATATTCCAGCAAAGTGGATTCAAGGGGACAAACTGTACAACGAGCCTGCTAGGGATGGTGGGATGGGTTCATGATATTTCTTCAGTTGTGCACCTTTGCCAGTATTGAAAATCCATGCAACTTTTCGTTCTGGTCATGAAACCTCACCTGGAGCTAGAACAACTTTTACATGATAAATTATGTGCAATTCTCTATGCAGATGAGCTCAGGAGGGGTAGGAATCCTCTCTGGGTGGATGCTATCCCCATTTATCCACCTTCCACTGAAGAGCAGCCACTCAGAAATCTCAGCAGAAGCAAGCAGGAGTCTTTCCTCCTGTTTGGGTGCTGTTTCAGTGTGGAGATAGGGAGGGAGAGCAAAAAGATGCATCCCAGCACAGCTAACCTGTGAGCAGTAATCCTTCTGCTTCATCTTTTCCCAAGTTATCTTGCTCAGGAAGGGGAGAAAGAAAATTTCACTGCATCTTCTCACACTTCTTCCTTTCCTCTTCATTGTGAGGGCAGAGCAGAACTGGAGGGAACACACAGTGGGACCCATAATCCTAAAACCTAGAAGCCATTCAGGCTCTGTCTTCAGCTCTTTGGAGCCCCTGTGTTTCTGGGCACTCAATTTTCCCTTTCAAAGCAAAGAATTCTGCTCAATCATTGAGAGAAACACCAGCGAGAGAGAAAAAAAAAAGATTTAAAACCAAGAGACCTGCTGACATAGGCATATTGGACCATAATGTCACCACAGCCTGAGACAAATTGGCTTTTACTCTGTGAGAAACCCAACTCCCTCATCTCTCATTCTCTTACATCCCACTCCTCAGTGTAACCAGGGCACCCTGCCTGCCCTCCAGACCCTGTCTCTTGTATTACCTCCTGTGAGAACAGGGAAAGCGTTGTTACACCAGTGGCACATCTCTACCTCTGTGGCATAGTGTTTTCTTCATTTCAGGCCCATTTCTCTGGTCAGACAAAGTCCCAGGTGATGTCAAGCCAACAGAGTGCCTTAGGCCTGGCAGATCTTCCTGTGGGGGTGTTTGGATGCAGTTACTTTGACATCAGTTCCTAATATAGCGATGCTTTCCTCAGAGCTGAGATGGTTCAAACTGGCTCACAAGGTGGGAGCCTTCAACTCCTCACTGTATATCTAATGTGAAATTGGGCACTTTCTTTTTTTTTGACACCAACCAAAACAAGTCACTAACTCATGGATGCTTGTGATCATATCCTGTCATTCGGCCTTTCCATTGAGCTGAGTAAATCTTTAATACAAGGGATCGGAAGCCATGAATTGTTTGTGTATGTTATGTGAGATGAGGCATTTTTGAAATCCAGTTGTTGATAATATTGTAATTTCAAACTGCTGCATTCCTCATGTCAGTTCAACACTTTAAGAGTGATGACTCCAGGTTCATGCGGGAGAGCTAAATTTAGGTAATGAAGTAAAAGCCTGTCTTCTAATGAAACAAAGTAGGCTGTTAAGAAAATGGTGTCCAACGGTTCTCCTAATTTTTGCTTGGATGAAACTTAGGAAAAATTTTCACTGTGCTTTTTTTTTTTTTTCCAACAACAGAATAACTGATTATATGCTACTGCAGAATAAGAAAAAAAAAAAAAAATCAGGAAAGCTTTCTTAAGGTACTTAAAACTATTGCCTATACGCAATATCTCTATGTTTGTCAGGGATATGAACAACCGGGTGTCCCTTCAGGAACACATGCAGCTAACATTCTTTAACCATTACATTCAAAACTACTTTGTGTATTCAGTTTGCATCACAAGATTTTTGTAGCAGGGGGCTACAGGAGTGATTTCAGTGAGAAGCTGCTAGAAACGTCCCCTGTGCCTGATAGAACCAATGCCAGCCAGCTCCAAGATGGACCCACCACTGGCCAAGGCCAAGGCTAAGCCCATCATTGACAGTGATAGTGCCTCTGGGATAACATATTTAAGAAGGGGAAAAAAAATACCTGTACGACAGCAACTTCAGCTGGAGAGAGGGGTGAGAAACAACTCTGCAGACACCAGGGTCAATGAAGAAGGCAGGAAGAGGTGTCCCAGGCACCAGAGCAGCACAGATTCCCCTGCAGCCCATGGTGAAGACCATGATGAGGCAGGCTGTCCACCTGCAGACCATGAAGGGCCTCACACTAGAGGAGGCTGATGGTTGAACAAGGCTGTGACCCTGTGGGAAGCTTGTGCTGGAGCAGGCTCCTGGCAGAACCTGTTGGATCCATGGAGAGAGGAGCCTATGCTGGAGCAGGTTTACTGGCAGGTCCTGTGACTCTGTGGGGGACCTGTGCCGGGGCAGTCTGTTCCTGAAGGATTGCACCCTATGGAAAGGACACACACGGGAGCAGTTAATGAAGAGCTACAGCCTGTGGGAAGGACTCATGCTGGACAATGTCATGGAGGACTGTCTCCCGCGGGAGAGACTCCATACTGGTGCCGGGGAAGAGTGTCAGAAGTCCTCTCCCTGCAAATAAAGGAGCAGCAGAGACAATTTGTGATGAACTGATTGCAACCCCCATTCCCCATCCCCCTTCTCCACTGTGGGGGATGAGGTTGAGAAAATGTGGAGTAAAACTGAGCCCAGGAAGAAGAGACAGGTAGGAGGAAGGTGGTTTTTTTAAGAATTGGCTTTATTTCTCATTACCCTACTCTGATTTGATAGGTAATAATTCCCAATAATTTCCCCAAGTTGAGTTTGTTTTGGCTGTGACAGTAATTGGTGACTGATCTCTCCCTGTCCTTATCTGGATCCATAAGCCTTTTGTTATATTTTCTCCCCCCTGTCCAGCTGAGGAGAGGAAGTGATAGAATGGCTTTGGTGGGCACCTGGTGTCCAGCCAGGGGCAACCCACCACATTTTGATGCATCATTTGCAAGAATTAATTTAATGATCCAGCTAGGTGTCAAAGTATGGACACAGCACTAGTAATCCCCCATGATATTTTGTTTAAGTGACTTGTTTACCATTCCACAGGAGATTTGTGGTAAAGCTAAGGATGAGATCTGAGTCTCAGTGGCAACATTCACATATCTAAAATAAATAATCAGTCTTTCTTTTTTGCCAGTCCCTGATTCATCCCTTACTAGCTTCCAGCTTTTGCAGTGAATAAGAAAGGAATCCTACCACCCTCCTGCGTGGTGCAGGCCTGATTCACTTCCATGGCTTGCTCCATTCTGTGCTCTGCAAGGTAAGGTAAAGAATGGAAATATCATGTATTTAAAGAATCTATTTTAACATGTCTGAATCCTCAATTCTTATATTGCCTAATTTCAGAAGGCTTGATTTTGCAATCTTAATGTCCTTCAAACACTTTTTCTTGTGTGTGTATATTTTCCTAAACCAGCTTTTTGTATATTAAAAAGCACAGTGGTAAGTTGAATGTTAGTCAAGCCAGGCCTGGCTGGAGCCAAAGGGATGGAGAATGTCAGTTAGAGAAAGACTCCTGCAGCATACAACACATTTATTGTGGGTGGACACAGAGAACCGCTGCCATTCAAAATTAGGTATTATGATGTTATGTCTACTGCTTGCCTCTTGCGTGACTACTTCTCACACTGATCCTGACACCTCCGCTACTGTTTATGACTCGCTGCCTTGGTCCACTTCTGACAGGATTCAGTCTTTGTCTCCACCCTGACATTTTTCACATCTGTCCTTCCTGTTTTGGGGCTAACTGTCTCTTGTGATTTGGTTACAAGGAGATAAAATGTGAAATCATGCCATATGTTCTCATTTGGTATCTCTGTGCTGCTTTCCCGGCTTCAGCTGAGAAGAAAAGCTTTTCCACAAACATCTGTCAGATGATGCCTACTTAAACTGGAAAATAGCTTCCCGTTTCCCATAAAGAGATACTTCTCCTTTCTTGTCTGGGAAGAAATCAACACTTTTTCTAGGAAAGGCATAAACTGATGGTGAAGTCCATTGAGTTCTTGAGCTGCTTTTTTCAGAAACTGTTAAGCACTTTGTATCTTAACTTGCATCCTCCCACACTGCATGTGTCTTCACACACAGACATAGAGGAGAGAGATTGTGTTTGGCTTTGAAATCTATTCTGTCATCCACATCTCAAGATAGAGGTCATTTATCATTTTCCAATCTGACTTGAACTAGACCAAACAGACCTATACCATCTTTTTCTTTAAATGGGAACTTTGACTTCCTGAACTTGCAGCTTGTCTAAGTTCTGCACACCCTGCATGGTCTGTAGATCCAAGAAAAGAACTCTGCCTTCTAACATTTTCTAACCCTTCAGGCCTGAAAAATTCCTAAGTGCCTCTGTTTGGATGCTGGTATGTGCACAGAAGTGTGTGTTGTAGAGCTATGTACTATTAGAGCTGTGCTGACATCCAGACTTCTGGAGAGAGACATTTGGCACCAAGGGGCAGCCTGAAAAGTTGAACTTTGCCATAGCCGTAGGTGATGGTGGTTTCTGCCTTCGCATAGTACTTAGAATGCACTACTTCCTTTGGGAAGGGGAATGATCAGATCTAAGATGGGTTTTTTTTGAGTGAGAAAACTGAAACTCCATGCCAGAGGAGTACCACAGCGTGCCAGGCTGCATAGGTCCAAATGCCAAAACAGTCAGGAGAAAGGGCAGGGGCACATGAGTGTCTGGTCCTACAACTGTCACAGTTTTCTTCTGGTGAGCAGAAAATGTAGGAGGCAGGATTATCACAGCAGGCAGGAAGATGAGGTCACCTGGCTCCCTCTTGCTTTTGCTCCCGAGCTTGCTTTTGCCTGTCTCCTGGAGTGTGGGTGGCTTTGCCTCCCTGGAAGAGGGAGGATTTGGGAAGAATGGAGAAGGGGCAGCCCTTCTTAGGTCTCCTTCTACAGTCCTTAACATGAAAAAATAAGCTCGTTGCGCCTAGGGTCTGTCTGTTAGCTTTTCAGGTTTTATGAATTAAGAGTATTTATTTATAGCCACGGCTGTGGTTCCTAGTTCTCACTTTTTGTACAATTCCTTTTGCTTTGAAACCCATGAGCAAGCTTCTTATGCAAACTTGCTGGTCTTTACCTACCGTAAAACATTCCTTTACACTGAGATTGTCTGATAGTTTTGTCAGTTCTGGCAGCTCTTCCATACCTCATTTTTCTTTTGTAGTTTTTGTTGGTGTTTTGTTTTTTTTTTTACCTCCTAGGAAACCCTCAGATTTCCTTCCAAATGGGTACTGGCCTGATTGCATTCTCCCATTGTTCTGCAATTTGTGGTACTGACTTTCTTATGTCATTTCCAATACCTAGTGACAGAGAAGAAACGCAAGAAATATACTTTGCATTCATTAATTTCCTGCTCAAAGATTGTGTCAGAGATATAATTATGTTCCATATGACAAAAGTCTTTCAAAATAAACATTAAAAAGCCCTTTAGTAGTTAATATCTGACTTTAAACAAAGATACAATGGTCCATTATTTCAAAAGACATTCCCTCTGAATTTATTCTTTTATATATATACACTTTAGAACCAATACAGATATACATACATTTATTTAAGATATGATTTATCCCTATATTTTTATTCCATATTATTTTTCTTCTTTATTTTGCAGTTTCATACAATTCTTCCTCTTTTCTTTTTTTTCTCAATACACTGTGAGATACTTTATTGCAGCTGCCCAGTTAATAGCATAGCTAGATTACCGTAGGTTGCTGGTATACAAAGGTATGGGACAGAACATGAGAGGTTTTTAGCTGCTCAGTCAAATTCTGTATGACTTTTCTGAAGTCCAGAAGGAGATGGAAGGCAGATTTCTTCACTATTTTTAGGTAAAAACAAAAAGGGAAAGGAAGAGATTCAATCTCAGTCAAGACAGAGTTAAACATTTGCTAGTAGTGGAGTTCTGAACTACTCAAATATCTATTGGTAAAGAAACCGTGGAGAGCACAGATGATCCAGCAAGTTCTGGGGATGTGTTTGTGGCAACTTTTTATTGTAGAGACAGAGGAAGTTAATAGATAAGGGACAGTCATTAAATCTGTTTGAAATTTAATTCAGCCAGAGGTCAGACGGTAATGTGACCACATTATAGCTGACATATAACTGACCACATATAGCTGTCATATATAGCTGTGTCACTGTCACATATAGCTGACCACGAAACAATAGCATTCCAAATAAAGGAAGGAAGCCCCAAAATGATGTGAGGCAGGCAGGTAGGAGATCATCTTTGGAAGAAATGCCAGGGAGTATCTAAGGAACAAGAACTCATGCAAGAGACAAAAAGTTCATTACAAACAAGGTGGGTTTTCCAAGTACAAAACATGCCGTGGCAGTTCTGTTTCCTCTTTTCCAGGATAACTTTCTTATTGTTAGAGAGGCAGTAGTGGTGTATCTCAGATTTACTAAGGATTTTGAGGAGCCCCAACAGTAAGCTAGGGAAATATGGTAGAGATGATGGGATTGTAATGTTAATACTCAGATAGTTGGAAAATTGTACTCATGGAGTAGCCAACAGTGGACCTCTGTGAAACGGGTTATTTCAAGACAGTGTTACAAATTTAATTCCTGGAGATGGTTTGACTCTTAGATTAACAATGTTGGTGAAGGACCAAGGAATAGTTTAAAGAATTTATACTTCAAATTACTGTACGAAAGGGTGGAAGCATTTTGAAGACAAAGAGCAAAGGCAAGTCTGGTATGTTGGGGTGATGGCACATGAGGATAAATATAAGAAAGAAAATACTAGGGAAAAAAAATAGTGATATTTGGAGAACTGATTAAGCAATAGCAGCTCTGCAAGACATATAGAAAACAGTCAACCAGAAAGCCTGTTACTCAATAATGCAAAGCAGTTGCAACAAAGATGATTTGCATTGGCATATACCAACAGGGTTCTTTTTCATATAACATGAGAGAAATTTATTCTACTCTGCCCTTATTGTGAAGACCTTGCTTGGCATTCAAACTTCATCGAGCTTTGGAATCACGTTTTGAGAAAGATGCTTAGAAATTGGAGAGAATCCAGAACAGAGATCCAGGAATAAGAGTTTTGGAAAATATGATTTATTTGGAAATATTTAAACAACTGAGTTTGTTTATATAAAGGAAGACTAAGCAAATATTGATAACTTGATAACAGGCTTCCAAAGTGGCAAGAAGATAGTGAGCAGTTGCATGTTCACTACATTAGGACAATCAGTAATTTCTTCAGTTTTGCATGGAAAATTAAGCATTTATGTGGCATATTAGGGAAACCTTTTTCTACATTAGGAAAACTCTACAGCAAATGCAAGGTTTTCTGGCTTAAGCACAGAAACAGACTACGATAGAGGGACTGAAATCTTTATGAATATGGTAAATATCCATCAGGATGTTACAGATCTACCAGCCATACTTCAGGACAAAAGAGTATATTAGATAATCTTGTGAAATCCTTTCAAGCTACATGCCAGCTTTTTCCTCCAAGGTCCTCTGCAAGCTTTTGTGGAGTCTTTCCTTGTTCCTCCAGGCAGCAATGTACCTGTGCATCAGTTTCACAAATCAGGTCTTAAACTTAAATAGGCTTCTGTCTGTAGTTCCACAGCTTTTGTGGACTACTTCAGAGTTAACCTTCCCCGTGTGTGCACTGAAGTAAATTTTGATTCTTTGTTGCCCCATTAATCCATCGAAGCTTGTCATGGAACATGCTGGAAATATTCCTTAAAAAGAAAACCTTAAGTGAGCAAAAACCAGTCAACCTGAAAGGGAGAGCTGAGTCCCTTCCAGCAGCCCAAGATTTCCCTTTTCTTCTGTTTAGGGATGGATATGTAGTTTAACCTCTTCACAGAAATGTCAGGTGTACTTTTCATACTCTGAGGCTGCATTTCATTGTTGAATGTTTGAACTCAGCACTGCATAAAATCTGAGAGATTTTCCTTGGGAGCCTTCAGTGACTTTTACAAATAGCAGTAGTGCAAAATTTACCTTAGCACCCTTTCAACTTGACGTACTCCCTGGTTCTAAAAGTTTAGAAACTTAACACCCAGAGCTGTGACTCTAGAAAGAGGCAGCTCCTGGAGAAAAGTCAGACAGGTTGGCAGCATCATGATCGGAGTGTGGATAACTAGAGGTGTTCAATTAGGTCTGTAAGTTTGTTTTTTTTTAGTACTGTCCTTACTTCAATGCCGCTTCTCTTCAGATTAATGACCTCGTGGTTATATTTACTCAGTGGATAACTTGGATCAAGAAGTGAACGGGCTTTATAAGACCCAGGGCATGCAATGATTAAGGGCTGAGAATTTTGGCTTCCCAAAAGCCAATGGAAATCTCTTCAGCAGGAATGGTGCACAACTTTCCAACTGAGGCTGAGATTTCCAAGAGCAATTGTGGGTTGTTATTAGGGGCTACAGTTTGCACAAAACCTATAAACACTAGGAATTGCATCTGAGCACTCTCACAGTTACTCATTATTTCTGCAGCATTAGTGGATCAGGGGTCAGAGCTGCCTTCTGTACATCACAGAATATGAAGCAAAAGTAAGATAGATTTGCCTTTATACAGATATGCATATTTCTGTACCTCTTCAAGCTTATTTAAAACTCATCATTCTCCATTTTTCTATTAACATCGCCCTGCAAGTGTTGGGAGCCTTTCCAATAACTTTAGTGAGAAGCAGATCAGGTCTGTAAGGAAAAGAAACCCTGTGAAAGTCATGCACACTTCACTGGGATACAGAGCACTTTGCAGTGTGAAGAGGAGCTGTGCAATGAGCCTGGCTTTCACAAATGAAGGAAAAAACAAATGATTTATTTTTTTTGGGGGGGGGGGGGGAATTTTACTAAAGATAATTTGGTTGTCACATGTTACAGCTCTTCCTTTAAATGCCTATTTCTGAGAATTATAAGGTGGCCTTGCAGATGCCTTTTCCAGTAAATCCATTTGCCCAAAATTCTTGCATAGAAGGCTCAGAACAAATAGTACTCCTACCGGAGAACAGCTTGCTGAAGCAGTTCTTGCATAGGAAGGTCTAAAGGTTTGTTTCAATAATTAACATACTCAGGTACTGGAAAGCAAATCGTGCTCCCAGTCACTGGTATAACACATGAGCAGATGCCGCGCTCAACCTGAGAATTGCCTTCTTAATAGATTAGGTGTATGAAAGGTATATGTGACAATAAGACTGGAAAAAATCAAACCTTCACTTGATTTATGTTCCCATAAATGTGGGTTTGGCAACTTCGCCCTTTTCCTTACAAGCCCTTCAAATATTTAACTGTTAAGTTCCTTAACATGGGCTTGTGCACTGCAAACCAGAGCTTTGTTTTGTTGTGGCTCATTTAAGGTCCTGATAATTCATACTGGAAGGAACATATCAGCCCTCAGTGTATTTTTTCGCTTTGTATGCCACTGTCAAATGAAAGAAATTGTAAAAACACAGAGAGGGATTTTTAGCTTTAACTTGCAAAGGCAGAAGAAACGTTCCAGTGCTTAAGCAGTTAGGATAATTTTTGGCTATGCATATAGTGCAATGAGTAAAGGTTGATACAGCTGGGCTCAAATTAAAGCCATTCTGACTGCAAGTGCTTTAAAAGTAAAAGAGAGAAAGGAAATTACTTAATTAAGCAACTTCATAAAATAAAATGGCAAGTTTTCCTTTATTATGAGAGAGGCCATTGTCATTGGAGAAGAGCAAGATTTTCTTGATGAAAACTTTAGTCACTGGAAAATACAAATTTATTAAAATCTAAGCTTTTTAAAAAAATGAATGAATTTTCACCAAATTAATTTCCAGGAAGAACTTTTGCCTGGGCTGTGGGAGAGCTGGGCTGAATTCTTTGTCCCAAGAACATGAGATTGCATCTCTCTCACCCCTGCAATTTTGTCTTTTCTTCAGGAACTAGGATGTTCTTTAGGCTTTGTGTTGAAAAACTTGAGAAGATTTAATCTTCAACCCAATGTGCTAAGAAAAGAAATATCCAGCTCTTTGATATCTTTGATGAAAGGGTGTTTTTTTTTTTCCTCATAAGTTCTTTGGAATTTGGAGTGAGAGGCCAAAGTTTGCACTAAATCAAATAATTCTCTGGCAGTTGCTCTTTGACTACACATCCAAGTTCAAGGTATTGTTGGACTGTGTGGCTTGCCACAGATCTTTCTGGATTTCCTCTCAGTCTGTACTGATAAAGCAACAAGAAAGAACAATGTTTTCACAAGTCACTTGGCCATTTCTGTCTGAGAATTCATAGCTGGAATATGTGTATTCCATCTGGAATATCTGTAATAGCTGGAACATCGCTGGCACGGGCCAGGAACAAGATTCAGTGTGTCATAGTGTGAAACAGTTGTGCTTCTTGAAACATCTAACCTGGCACTTTTGTATGAGTCAGCTGCAAGATGAATGGAATTCACACCTGAATGGCTTAATTATCAAAGTTGATTGCTGAGCTCCAGAAATGCCATGAGAATGTGATTTCCATGACGCTTCTGATATTTTATGTTATTCCTTTTTTTCTTCTGTCTAGCAAGGATTTTCTCCATTATCTGTGGAGTAACAGGAGGCTGATCTCCATCTGCACCTGAGACAAGATGCAAAGTCCTATCACTTCTAGCCTGGAATCACTTTCACTTGAGTGATTTCACCAGACTTCTACAAGGGACAGAAGATACCAGCATCCTCTTTACCTCCCACTGTATTTTAGTCTGCAATTTCATTTGAGTCCTGTTAAGAAAAAATAGGTGGCATATCACACTGTCTGACATGCTGGTTCAGGTCACTGGTGTTGCTAACCCGCCAACAGAGCTCTCAGGGGCATCCTACCGACATCTGTGCTGGGGTCTGGGACTTTTAGCTTGTTGCTCTCAAAGAGGTGAAATAACGGTCTTTGTGTGTGCCATGGAATTATTTAGGCTAGTCAAACACAATAAAACATGCTGTAAGAGCTACGGAAGGGTCTTCTTAAATCTTCTCACAGAACGGTCTGGTAAAATTATTTACATTTGCTGTAGAAAAATACAAAGCTTTTTTGTACCTATGAAAATCGTATTTGTTGTATGGACAGCTGGCTCTTTGTCAGCTGTCTGTGTTCAGGAAAAGCACATCAATATCACTGTGTCTCTTTCTCTGAAAGCACCAGCTCAGTGATAAGCAGCAGTCTGTCAGATGGGCTAACTGGTATTGCTAGGAAAGGAATGGAGAACAGCACTAAAAAGGTCAAGGTTCAGTGTAGGGTTATGTACATCAAATAATGATAGGTGGCTGCATCAAAGCAAGCACAGCAGTGTATTGGTAATAGCATATAGCTCCCATCCTACCATCACCAACAAAATACAGTGGAGGGGAAGATGTCACTGATGACCAGTGGCATGGGATGGCTTCACTAGAAGGCTTTTCAGCTTGGAAATGATGATCCTCTGAGTCATGAATGGTAATGGAGAAAGTGAGCAGGAAAAGATGTGCTCATTCTTTCTCACATAATGACAGCTGAGTGTGTCTAGCTGAGTTATTGAGTGGCAGATTAAGAAAAAACAGCAAAGTGTTCCTTTTTAATCACAGTGTGTGATTAGCGTTTAATGATTAACGTGCAAATCATTTCCATGGGATGTTGTGGAGACCAGAAAGATAAGAAATTTAAAAAGTGACTAGGCAGAGATATGGAGGGAAAGTTAACTAGTAACTACTGAATATGGATACGACCTTTTTCTGACAGGATGCCTGAAATGCTATTACTGGAAAATAGGAAAGTTTAACAAATACAGACAGACTCTTATTAGGCTTCTTTAGCTAATATTTTTACAAGTACATGTGCTGGCCATAGTCAGAGATAAGAGATTGTCTCAGGGGCTCTGTGGCTCCTAGATTTGACCTTATATGTCTGTTCTTCTGCCACATTTGCTCTAGCAAGTGGGAATTTTTAAATGTCTCCATATGTTAACCTATAAACCACTCTGCAGACAAAACACTGGTCAATGATTTCACTTTAGTCAGTGGCTGCTGGAAAAAAAAAGAGAATTGCTAGATCACTAGATTTTGCTAAATTGCCAATTGCTAAATTTAGCTAAATTGCTAAAAATTAATTGCTAAATCACTAGAAACAGATACAGAATCAGCATGAGATCAGGTAATGCCCCATCTGTTCATATCAACACAAAGGAAAGTGAGAAGGCAGCTCAGTGGAGAGAAGATACGAAAAGGTCCAATTCACACTGAATGTTAATGACAGAAGTCTGTGCCTAAACCAGACTCTCACTCAATTATTCAGTGGACAGGTAAGATAATGAGGTTAAAACAACATAATGTACTGCTTGCTGGTTAGCATAACATGACAAAGTCTTATGTTCTGTCATCCTCTGGGGCTCCTTAGAGACATGGCTGGCTTAGTTTCCTGTTTGGACTTCTTACAGGATAAAAGTAGTAAATGATGCTGAGGGATTAGCATCTGGACAGTGCTTTCTCTTCTGCCACACCTCTTCCCTAAACACAGCAATAATTTTTAGGAGTCACAAAAGCAAGGTGGCATGCTGCCTGTGTGCTTCAGTACCTGGACTGCACAAGTTCATGCACATGGCATTTTAATCTTTACCAACTGAAAGAACTCTTGCTATGGATGTGGTCATTACCTTATTTTAAAGGACCAGCCACAGCTCTGCCTTCTTCACTAGAAATTAGACCTGTGATAGAAGAAAGAAACAATTAAGTTAAGATATAGGTCCTGCTCTGCTTTTGATAAAACAATCTTTGCATTAGGTAACACTAGTCAAACATTAGACATTTGTGGGAGTGTTTCTAAGCTGACAGGCTTTAATGATGTACCCTGGCTTCTGGTTAGGAACTAAACCAGGAAAACAGTAGAGTTCTGCCATTCTGAGGTATCAATACCTAATAAACACACAGAGTGAGAATGATACCAGATACACCTCTGATATCTGCTGGGGAAAAACTGTCACCTCCAGGTAATGACTGCTGCTGATCAGGTCCTTTGCTAAGATCAACATTCTGAACATATATGCTATATATCTATATATATCTATATGCTGCATATCTGCCATATAACTTCTTATAAATTAGCTGAAGTTTTCTGGTCATTGAGTTTGAACAGTTTGCAGGAAAACAGGGCTTTGGACTGGTCACTACTACTGATCACTGTTTTGACACAGTGGGCTCATAGAAATTTGTATCAAAACAGGAAAGCATCTTTTGCAAGCGTGTGAAATGAGACTGACCAATAAAGCTGCGTTGCAGAATAGCAGGCACAAAAGCACAGGTTGTTATCTAGCAGTATTTTGTTGAAAGCAGAAAACCAGAATTACTGCAGCACTGAAACTCTTGTCAGAGTCACTGGGAATTGGCTACAGAACAGAGGAAAGGCAGAAAAAAATGGTTCACCTCAACACAGTAGGATTGGGCATCCTAAGAGTATAGGCGTTTCCTGCAACTGATGGAGAGGGTATTTATTGCAAGAACCAGTGTCTCCGGACAGCAGTGTTGACCTGACTTACTATGTTCTGTTTTAATAGTGCTGACACCTGTCAGGGAGTTTTATTAGAGAAGGGTTACTGACTTGGTCTGTTGGTCTAAGAAAACCTGTACTGTGGCCTGCAGGCATCAAACACTCCTAAACTGACAGTGACCTTTCCAGGCAGATGTCATCTCCACCTTGTTACCTGAACAGCTTTTGTGGTTGCTTCTTAGCAGTCTGAGCTCCACATATTTTACGCCTTCCTGCTTGTGTGGTGATTTCTACGTGCTGTGTAGCATATGACCATACAGCTGAAAGTAAGATTATAGTGTTTGCTACATTGTCCTTCAGAGCTCTTCTAAGAATCCCAGCTCTCTGTCTGAAGAAGAAAGTATTCTTCCTGTGCTTAAGCTCTGCCAAAACTGGGTAAAATACAAGAGCTACAAAAATGGATGAGGTTGAATCCCAGTCTGCCATTCAGTAGGGTTTCCAGGCTTGGGATGGACAACTGGCATAGGTCAGAGACATTGTGACCTCAGGGACATTCAGCAGACATGGATTTGAGGACGCAGTGTGTTGACAGAATATGGAAGAGATGCTAAGATGCTCTTACAAGTGTATATATCCTTCTGGAACTGGAGGCAGAATAAAAGAGTGCTCTTATGAACTCCTAAGTCTCAAGCACTCCCACCATGTTGGCTGAGAACGTATTTTCCTGTAAAGTTTACACACACAGAACCAGGATTGTGAAAGAGGGTGGAGGAGCTCCAAGGATGAATAATCAGAGAACTTCAAGCACATGCTGTACAGCAGGAAACTCAAATTCTGCACCCTGAACAAAGTCTGGGGGAGGGAGAGAGACTAAAACCATGGTGTTTTAGCTAGAAGGATAGAAAACCATGTTCAGAGACCAACTTAAAAAGAGAAAGATGCTGAACATAGCATAAGAAAAATTCTCCACCCTCTTCTTCAGTGGGGGCTTCTGTGAGCACAACCCACACATGCAGGCTCTCAGGAACCTGTGGGCATGTCAGAGCAGCAAGGGCTTCTTTTTGATGACTGATGCCCCAGTGTTTTCAGGAGGGAAGCCCTGAATCTTAGTATGAAGACAGAATAGCTCTGATGAAGTACTAAATGTATTTAAGATACAAAAGAAATGAGGTGGAGTGTGGTGAAATGAAAATCATAGCTCTCTGTGGAATTAGCTGCTAATTTTCAACTATTTTGTTGTTGTTGATTGGTTGGTTGTGTTTTTTTTTCTGCGTTTGGTTTTGGGTTTTTTGTTTGTTTTTTCCAGTTGTTCAGTTGCAAGCCCTGCAAGTCCTGAAGTGATGGTATGCTCTATAATTCATCTTCTTGAGATTACTGGTTTCTTCTGAATGCTGGAAGGCTGCCTGTCTGTGCTCTGTCAGAGTTTCTCTCTCCCCTGTATAATTAAAGTGAGTCTAGTCACCACCCTGAGTTATTTTTAACCTTTAGCAAGGAAACTCCTAAAACGGTGTCACAAGAAATGGAATAAATGTGCAGATTTAAACAAACAAACAAAAATATGCTTAAAATGGTATGGTTTTCCACAGTAAATCTTAGACTCTACTTAAATTACTACTTCTATTATTGCTGTAGTTTATGTGTTACAAGCTATTGTTCAAAATACATCTAATTAGAGAGCGATAGTTTACTTTGCAATGTTCAAATCAAATGGTGGGCTTGAACTCAGAGTCTTTGAAAGATGCTGGAATGGTTTTGTTCTTGGGAAAATGACATTTCTGGCTCAGGCTGTAAAGTCTTTCACCGAATTACTGTGCTTAATGCAGGGGAGTTTGGCAGTGGCAGTAAGTAGATGAGTTTGCTCTGTTCCTGGCTGAGGGCTCCTGGGAATGCATCAGGCTCAGAGGCGCACTTTGAACTCACCTGAGCTCAGGCTGCATAGAAATAGTGCACATTTTTATGGAGGATACCTGGAAATGACTGAACCCTTTCTGAAAGGACTTTTCTAGCCAAGAAAGATCCCAAGCTGTCTTTTTCGTCAGATTTTAAAATAAAAGCATATAGAAACCACACTGCATTCTGGAAGGCTTGAGCACTGGCCACACCTGATATTTCCTCTTGGGAATACCAGCAATTTAATTTTAAACCTTCTTGCATGACATTCATATTATCTTCCTTTCTAATATTAAAGTAAAGGTGCCTTTAGATGAATACACAATGAACCTTCATGGTGACGCACTGCGGGTAATGAACTGGAACTGAAGTCAAATTTCAAATATAGTGTATCACATAAATCCCAATTAAAAGAGTGAGAGGCAAAACCAATGTAAAAACGTAGAAAAAAATTATGAGGTTAGTGAATAAGTCATTGTACAAGGATTAGGTTCTGATTCTGATCAGCGGGATACTGATTATTCAAAGGTTTTAAAAAAGCTTATGGTGCTGAGTGTTTTCAAATTGCTAGACTTGACAAGAAAAATATTAAGTGAATTGTTCACGATGTAGCCCTGCATATGCAAAAATTCAAATTATAATTTGTAATTCATTCATTTATAATGTAATTCGTATTAGCCCTGTGTTAATAGAAGTTTCATTTCAAAACGTAGAAATAAATTTAAAAAGTAGAAAAAATAAAATTCTTAAGTACAGGGATGTAATTAAAAGCAGGTGTTTTTTCAAATGAGATGGTGTTGTCACTTACACAACACAGTCCCATTGCTCACACAGTTCATGTGCAGGATATAATGATTACCTCCATAAGTAAGTACAGTGAAGTACAAAAACCTGATAATAAATTTATTTTTTTTTCTGACTTTCATATACAGACTATTCGTCTGTTAAGATGATTCAAAGTTCTCCAGCTTTCATTTCTCATGCTAATCTCAAACAGTAACTCAAGTCAGACCAGTGTCTCATTTAGGAACAAACAAATGATGATCGAGATGAAGGTCCATCAGGGTACTCACACAAAGTAAGTCAGTCTTCCCCCGTGCATTAGGACCGGCTCTAACATGAGAAAAAGAAGGGACAGTAGTTGTAGTTGGAGACTCCCTTCTGAGGAACTGAGGGCCCCATATGCTGGCCAGATCCACACCATAGGGAAGTCTGCTGCCTCTCTGGGGCCAGGGTCAGAGATATTACTGGGGAATTCTTTGGTCTGGTACAGCCATCAGACTATTACCCTCTGTTGATTATCCCAGTTGGTAATGACGATGTTATGGAGAGAAACCTGAAAACAATTTAAAAAAGACTTCAGGGTCCTGGGAAGATCGCTTGGGGGCTCAGGAGCCCAGGTGGGCTCTTCAATCCTGCAAAATCACAAGCCCTTGTTTTTGTGGGGGACCTCAACTTACCAACATCTGCTGGAAATGTAACACGGCAGACAGGAAAGAGTCTAAGAGATTCCTGGAGAGTGTGGAAGAGAACTTCCTGACTTGGCTAGTAAGTGAGCCCACCAGGGGAGGTGCCTTGCTGGACTTGCTGTTTACAAACAGAGAAGGTCTGATGGATGATGTGGTTCTTGGAGGCTGTCTTGGGCTTAGCGACCATGAAATGAATTCTCAATTCTTGGCCAAGTAAGGAGGGGGGTCAGCAAAACTATTACCATGGACTTTTGAAGAGCAGACTTCACCCTGTTTAGAGTACCTT
Source organism: Chloroceryle amazona (assembly GCA_027560015.1). Classification (NCBI taxonomy): domain Eukaryota; kingdom Metazoa; phylum Chordata; class Aves; order Coraciiformes; family Cerylidae; genus Chloroceryle; species Chloroceryle amazona. The sequence goes on along the minus strand of JANHFX010018849.1, from coordinate 478 downwards.
GGGATACAGTCCTAGAGGGCAAAGGGGTCCAGGAAGGTTGGACTTTTTTCAAGAAGGAGCTCATACAGGCACAGGAGCAGGCTGTCTCCTGCGGAGAAAACTACAGGCCTGGCTGAAAAGGGAGCTTTTGCTGGGACTTAGGAGAAAGAGGAGAGTCTGCCACCTTTGGAAGAAGGGGCAGGCTGCTCAGGAAGAGTACAAGGATTTAGTTAGGTCGTGTTGAAAGAACATTAGAGGAGCAAAAGCTCAGCTAGAATTCAGCCTGGCCACCACTGCAAGAGCTAATAAAACATGTTTTTATGAATATATAAACAACAAAAAAAAGAACCAGGGAGAATCTACACCCTTTACTGGATGAGAGGGGGAACACTGTACCAAGGATGAGGAAAAGGCTGAGGTACTTAATGCCTTCTTTGCCTCAATCTTTAATAGTCAGACCAGTTATCCTCCTGGTTTTCAGTCCCCTGAGCTGGAAGAT
>JANHFX010018846.1:0-38694 GCA_027560015.1 Chloroceryle amazona | reverse complement strand
ATGTCATCTTTCCCTAATGACATAATAGGATGCTCCACTTAAACACTGAACAACGACCAGGACATTGTAATATATCCTTGATTAGAGTGCTAGTTGTGGTTTTGTCTGTTAGGGAGAAGTATAGGTTTGACAGCAGAACACAGCAGTCCTGTTCTTATGGGTTTGAAAAAAACAGAAAAATTGCCTAATGTACAGAAGCCTATGTAACTGTAGCACAAGTGGTATCTACAACTACTCTTCAACTATTAAAAAGATTCCTCCCGAACTTAAATGTAAAGACTCAAGTGAAGAGAACCCTGGTGCCATTTTGCAGGTATATATGGTATGTATCCCACACTGAAATACAATAAACTCTGAACTCAAGGCAAAATTTAGAGAATTCACTTTTCTAGTTACATCTACATTTAAGAAAGAATATTGAATATTGGTGTAATAAAGCAATGGTAAAATGGTAAAAAATGGTAAATTATTGCAGAACACCAAATGTTCTTATTGTAACTATTTTCTTAACAGAAAAAAGATAACAAACTAAGTATCTCAGGTGGTAAAGTAACTGTGTCTCCAGTCTAGTCATTTTAACCATGTTGTAGTCAAATTCTTCAGAAGAAACACATCCACACCATGCTTCCCAACAAGAGAATGCTGGAAACCTCACTGCAAATATAAGAACTAACCAGCTATACAGATCATCTTCAAATAAAAAAAAAAATAAATTTACATCCATATGCCAACCCTTGGCCATACTGACAGAAACCTGGTCCATAGGATATTTCACATTACTAGTGCCCATCGTTACCTGCTTTGAATTAAACACACCATAAACTCTAGCTCTGTATTTTACTCTTTTTCTCGACTCCATTTTCAAGGTGTATGATTCAGAACTGAATGCAGTCAAACCCTACTTAAATCTTGCTTAACAAAATTAAACAGATTTTCAATTTAGCAAAGCAGGGCATTTAAGGAGTTAGCTACTCTGCACATCAGCTTGTTCCATAGGCTGAAACGTGCATTTATACTCAGGTTAAAATGGGACACAAACAGAAACTTGCCATCTGTTTACATCTGCCACCTTTGTTCATCATCACTAATTTTTGCTGTTGTTCTTCCTTATGTTGAATATGTACAAACTGAAATATTTCAGGGAGCAGCTAATGACTTGTAAAATCAGAGCCTAGGCTCATGGCTGGCACTGCACAAAGGAGTCCTCTCACCCTTCTGTGCGATCAATGTGAGACCAAAGAACAAAACCATAAAGAGTATTAGCCAGAGCCCAGCTTTTATGTATGGTCCACACGAGGATATCGGCCAGCTTTTGCTTTGCCCATGCAGAACCTTTCGACCCATTTTCCAGTGGAAATAATACATTTGCTTTCCCCAGTGACAGCTGCACTAAGCACATGGTTCCTTTAGAAAAGGACAAGGAGCAGAGATTCACCACTTTGTTACAAAAACTTAAATTGAAACAAACCCGAGACAATTCTTTGTAATCCCCTTGCACAGATGGTTAGGGAAAAAAAAGGAATTGGAAGTATTTGATAAGGATAGCAGCATGCAGCGTGAAGGAAAGAGGGAAAAGCATTGAACTTTATAAAAACACCGTGGTATGAATCTGTCTTCAGAACTGGCTACAGAGCTGCCTTAGTTTTACATTACACCAAGGAAATAAATGCATAAGAACCCTATACATTAAGCATCACAGGAAAGCAACAGCAACAACAAAATAATCCAGAGTTCTGAGTACCGGCATTTTTACTTCAGCTTCTTTGAGATGGGATTGCTGATATGTTGTTGCAGTTGCAGAGATGGCAGTTGTTCCAGACACATGATGAACTAAAACAGTTTGTAGGCCTAGAAGTAAATAAAAAGCCAAATAATCCTGATTATGGGGAATAAAAAGATGAAATGTACACTGCTAATCTCTTCCATTTTAATTCAAAACAGGTTCTAGGGCCTCCACCACCTCTCTGGGCAGCCCATTCCAGTGGTCTGTCACCCTCGCATTAAGAACTTTTGTCTTATATCTAGTCTAAACCTATCCTTTCCCAACTTAAAACCATTGCTCCTTGTCCTACCATTACAAACCCTTGTGAATACACTTCCCCTGCCTTCATGTAGGCCCCTTTCAGGTACAGGAAGGTCACTATAAGGTCCCCCAAGAGCCTTCTCTTCTCCAGGCTGAACATTCTCAACTCCCTCAGCTAGAGTTCATAGAAGAGATGCTCCATTGCCCTGATCATTTTGGTGGCCCTCCTCTAGTGCACACTTAAAATGAATGTTGAGGATAAGATGAAATATGACTGCAAATTACAGTAATTTCTTTAAACAAACTCAGACATTAACAAATAGATTTAATCCTGACATTCAAATAATGAAATGTTCATTTAAACTAATTCGTACCATGCATTTTCTTTTGACCGCTTCCATCTTCTTTCAGCGTCAGCTCTATTGGCATATCAGTCTCAATATTAGCTAAGAACATTTTTGTTGATTCCCAGACTATACTAAGAGAACTGAAGTTATCAAATTTACTGCCCTGTTGGTCATATGCAGCCAAATCTAATACTGGATTGCGATAATTTGAAACAGGAACCTGGAAAAGAATGAATACTTTGAACAGTGCAAAAAAATGTCTGTTGAGTTCCATGAGATGCTATAACACTTATTACATGACTAATCTTCATTCAAATGAGGCACCAAAGCTAAGTCATTAAGCTGTACTTCAACTGCAAGGGGTTTTTTTGTTGGGTGGGGTTCTTTTTAGCCAGTGAATTACCTTAAAACAAAAATCAAACCATGCAGCTCAGCTACATCTTTGGAATTCAAACAAATAATAATAATAAAAAAACACTATTTGTCAGGAGACATAGCTCAGAATTCTAGTGTTCATCTTGTGAAACTCATTATGATAGCAGTGTACTCATGTAGCCTGACACACAATGGAACTAGAAAAACAGGTGAACTCTGAAGTGACTTACAATGCATAAAAGTCTCCTCCTCATCTGGCTATTATATAGAAGTTACTTCAAATGAGTCATCAACTCAATATACATTGCAGTTTCATGAGAGCATGATGACTTTTATAATATTAAGACAACAAAACACAGTTTTACTCAGCAGCCAACATGTGACAGCCCTCACTAGGATACAGAAGGAAGAATTCTTTATGCTTGACAATCTACACATGTGCATTGGCCATTTATTGTGCAAAGCTGAATACGTCTGATGTCACTAAATACCTGATGTATATGCTGACAAAGGTATCTTCCTGTCAGCAGGGTTTCTGCCTTTGCTAATAAGACACAAGCATACACTCATATAACAATAGGTGTATGGTAAAATGTGTCTCAAAACTCAATCGCATAGTTGGATCAGAATGAAGTGGTCCAGAGACAGCGTGTGTTCCTCAGAAACAGCTGCTGGAAACATTCCCCTGCTCCCTCCTATTTTTTTTTAAAAACGACAAGTCAGAAAAAGCTTCCTCATAGTGACACTTTTGTGAGAAGCCACAATCCAAATGCTCTTAAATGTACTCCTATTTTCTGGTAGTTCCCTTTATAAAGCCATTCAAATGATGACTGTAGGACACTCCCAGCCAGACTGCTCTCTGCAGAGGTAGACAATGACACCAGTGTGGTCCACAACACTGGAGTTACTGCTACTCCTGCAGCAAGTCAGGTGCTTTACTTGGTACGGGGAGGTCCAAACACTGATTTTTAAGTTACAAGAACACATTCTTTTCCCATCACTTCTCAGGCTTACCACTTGCTTGTTTTGTTGCAGTAAAGGGCAGGAGAGATCCAGCTGAGGACTTCCATAAATAGGAGTCAAGGTGAGTCGTGAAGGGACAGCACAGATGAACTTCACAACAGCAGGCTCAACCGCTGGAAAAGGGTTTGTGACTGTGGGGTTGTTTCCAACTGTTAAGGCAACGACCTGTACATTTATGAAAAGAGGTAAGTGAGAAGAGAGAAAAGGACCACTGAGTTCAGGCATATTCCATTCACAGATCTCAGTTACACTCTGATGTTAGAATGAACAACTAAAAATACAATTCTGAGGATTTGCAGCAGCATTAAGACACAGGAAGATTTACAAAAAGATGCACATTTCAAGCACAGTTCTATACCATTATCAAAATACTATTCTGGGAACCTTTCCTAGGTATTCAGGTTTATCACTATCAAATTGATTCTAACAACAAATCTTTTGTAACTTAAAAAGCTAACAGGCAGGTATTTTTCTTGCAGAGTGAGAACGGAACCACCCAAAGACAATATTTATAGTCATTTCAGTCTGTTTAAAAACATCTTATGTTTTATTTTACATTCCTTTTTTACAGAATCACAGAAGGTTTGGGTTGGAAGGGACACTTCAAGATCATCTAAGTCCAATACCCCTGCGGGAAGCAGGGACACCTGCAACCAGAGCAGGTTGCCCAGAGCCCTGACCAACCTCACCTGGAATAGTTCCAGGGATGGGGCATCTACCACCTCTCTGGGCAACCTGGGCCAGGGTCCCACAACACTTGGTATAAAAAATGTTTTCCTTCTCTCTAGTCTAAATCTCCCTCTTTTTGTTTCAAAGCATCACCCCTTGTCCTGTCACAACAGGCCCTGATAAAAAGTCTGTCCCCATCTTTCTGACAGGCCCCTTTCAGTAGTTAAAGGCCACAATAAGGTCTCTCTGGACCACATCATTAAGTGCTACATCCAATCTTTCCTTAAACACCTCCAGGGATGGCAACTCCACCACCTCCCTGAGCAGTCCATTCCAGGGTTCTATAACCCTTTCCTTGAGGAAGTGCTTCCTAAGATCCAACCTGAACCTCCCCTGGACAGCTTCAGGCCATGCCCTCTTGTCCTGTTTTTAGCCCTCAACAACGTGGATATAAACCCAGAGAAGGCTGTCCCAGCAGCTGGAGGGAGCTGTGGTTACCTGCCTCCCCCCCTCACACACTGCTCTAGCCAGAGCCATGCAGATGGGGCCTGGACAGTGCTGAGGACAGCCAGCCAATGCGTGCACAGGCACAGACTGCAACAACAACAACGTTTTCCCCTTCTGAATTTGCACTTACAGAAATAGCTGTACTTTGTACAGCATTCAGAGGAAATCAGTTAAACAATTTGGCACACCAAAATGCTTAGGCCTTGGAGAATTACAAGAGAAAAACATTAAATCAAAGTTAAATGCTTTATAGGCTGGCCAGGGTGAGTAAAGCAGGATAAATCACTTCTGCACATTGGAGAAAACAAGACCAGGTGGAAAATGACCACAGCCACTATAATGAAGACTGCAGAAATATCAGAGCAGTAAATTCCTATGGCTGTGATTTGTTTGAATAAACAGAATTACACTGGAAGGTAACTTGGTTAAAGAGAAGCAGGTCAGGCAGAAGAGTCAACCTGCTGCAGGAACCTTCTGCTATGATCCTATTTATGAAAACCAAAGCTGCACTTATCAGGATCTGTTTAACACGTTCTAAAACAAAGTTTCTGTGACTTAGCTTTATATTGCAATAAACCCATCATAAACCACTTTATAACACAACATTATGAAATGCTTACTCTAAAGCCTGTCCCTGCATCAACAATACATAAACTATATACTTACCCAAGTTCTTTACTGGCTTTTTATAAAAACTGCTTGTTATATAAAAGGTATAGGGTATCATAAATCTGTCTGAAGCCTGTTGTCAATTACCTTAGCTCGGTGTTTGACAGAGGGCAATACAAATACCTTGTGGCACTTACTTGCTCTCCCAGGCTTTTGCAAGTCACTCTAACCCAATGCTGGATGTTATTTCGGGACGTAGGAGGTCCAAACAAAGACAGATCAATACTCTCTGGATCCTCAGCAGTGATGTTCCTGAAGAACTTTGAAGGTTCTTGTACCCATGGTCTAGGTCCTCCTTCAAATAACATATCTTTAGAGGAACCCAAAGTCACTAAAGCAACAGATGGAGGATCAACGGTCTGTAATGAATGAATGAATTGCAGATTAACGATTCCATTCACACAGTTTAATTATACTTTGCAAAAGAAACTTCCTTCTTAATGGAAGGGCTATCTTTGCTACTTCAATTAGGCTACGATTTTTCCCACACTGCGGTTTCTAAGCCTGGTTATTTAAGAACAGAGGTGTACCAAAATAATCAGCATCACCTACAAGAATCCTGTCCAGTTGGATTACATACAATGGCATCCACAGACCCAAAGAAAAGTTTCAACTAATTCTAATCACATCCCTTTCAAGAATTACAGCAAGAGAAAGACCCTTAATATACTCTTCTGAGCACATTCAGACTGATAGTATTCAACTACATTTTTTAAATAGACGGTACTTTATATCAATGAAATAATGTCAGATTTTACTTTCACTTGACAGCGCTCTCCCCAGCACAGTTCTGTGCATGCAATTGTTCTCCTACACAAGTTTTACTTCAAATCTCCACAATAAATTGCATCGCTGGGACAGCCTGTACTGTTTATCATCACAGAAATTAACCCAATGTTTGAATACACAATAACCAGTTGCAGCTTGTGTAACACATTCATCATATTACTAAGGTTCGGTAAGAAAGAAACAGCTTATCACAGAAAGGCTGGTTCAATTCTTTCCATAGGTACATTTTGGTAGGAAGAGAGGGAAGGAAAGGTCTGTCATAAATGTTCCTCTTTCTGCCTGTTTACTCACTGGTTATATTTGTAAAATAACGGTGAAAACTGAGATTTAGTCTCAGGTGTCTGCCTGCCTTTTGACTCCTCTTTATCTTCTTCCCCCTTTTTATGTTGTTTGTTTTTTTTTTTTTTAAATAGATACCCGATAGAAAAATGCTGCCTGCCATTTCTGGGCATCATAAAATATTTTATTCTACAGAAAGGAGGGAAAAGAATGTGGAAATCACCCTTCTACACTTCAAAGAAGGTCTTCACTAGCATGTCTAAACATGGATTTTTTTATTTTTTGTTTTACACTGCACTTAATTTACCCTCCTTGTAACTATATATTGGCTCTCTTGAGTACCCAGAATCATTTACCTTTACATATGAAAAGCAGTGTTACAACATCTCAAAGGGTTTTACTAATAAATGTGAATGATACCATATAGAGAAGAAATTCCTAATTAAAGGGACTATGCTGCCAATAATAGAACAGTTCACACACTCTGCTCAGGATCTCTCAGCATCTTCAAAAAGTTATACTCAGCTATTTAAGATATTTGACAGAAAAGCATATTTAAAAAGTAAAATCATCATTACTATCACAAATTTGAAGGATTTGCACAAAGTTTTATTCCAGATTTTGGGGAGGAAAAAAGCTATGGTCAAATTTATCAGAGTTCAGCTTTGCAGGTTCAGTGTCAGGTCTCTGAAGATGAGGGTAATGGAAGCACATTTCACATTTCAATATATTGACCCTGTACTCAGGGTTGTTCTTCCTGTTTTCTTTAGTGAACCATCCAACAGTGAATTCTATTTCTCCCATTTGTAGGGAACGACCATACATTTTCACGGCCATAGCAAAGCTGGCTTGCAACATTGATGGAGGCAAATTCTACTATATATATTTTCCACAGAGAAAGGGTTAAAACATAAAATTTTTCCTGTGAATCAACCACCCACCTCATATTTTTTTAAACATACTCATTATATCCCAAACTTGCTGTTTGTCATTTAAAGGTATCTGAAGTGATCACTGCTTTAGGAACAGCAAAACCAGACTTACTTTTAATGGGAGGTAAGCAGCAATGGTGATGCTAGCACTGAGGTGGACATGGGCACGGGTGTAACTCACAACAAGTGTTGTGTATCCTTGAGTTTCAGCTCTCACTCTGACTCCACTGCAATAATCAGCTGTTGGCTTAAGCCTTCCTGTCAGATAAATTAAACATACATAAAGACATATTTGGAGAGAAATGCCTGGGCATTTTCATGCAAGTTCAACATGATTATCTTAACAAAAGTATTTCCACCAGAAGGAAGTAGAGATGTTTTCTCTAGCCAAATGTGTAAAAATGTTCAGTATTAAATTATATAAGTATAACATCACAAAAAAAATTAAGGGTACATCAGAATAAAATACTGAATTCAACAGACATACAACAAGAAAATTGTTCAGTGTCCACTTAGCCCAGCAATATTAATGGCAATCTTTAAAAAAACCACACATACTCCACACTTTTAATATACCTGACAAAAGACATTTCTTAAAGCAATGAGCTTAACAATGACAGCTTTGGCAAAATTTAAGCAGCTAATTGTCTCAGTTCCTTGTGAGCAAACAATGAGCAGTGTCTTTATAGAACTGAAAGTACTGTCAAGAGAATTTGGGCAAAGTGTTATTAATCCTACCGTTCTTGTAAATCTTTCAGTGCTATTTCCAAACACAATATACGTGGGCTCTTCCTATGAGAAAATTCATCAGGTTTGTCACAGAAGCATGTTAAAAACACTAAATCAGTTGAAAGACATACAGGAGACTACACATTATCCAATAAAGTAGTTGCCAAAGTGCTCTCAGAGTCCCCCAAAACATTAAAAATATCAAAGGGAAGTTCTGCCTAACAAGTAAATATATTCTCAAAATAAAACTTCTCTGATCCCCATCTCTGAAATTAAGCACCTCTATGGAAATACTGTACACAGAAATTGAAACAGGGATTTAACATCTTAAGTTTCAAAACAAGGATGGGGTCAAATCACCTTGAAGTGGCCTGAACACACCACGGTTTTCTATTTCCACAACTAGATCGAAGTGCGAGCAGTCACTTAGTGGGACTGTCTCGCCCGTTTCAACATTTGTTAGGCCATTAATCCTCAGGGGCAGCTCCAACGTTTGGCCAACACGTACTTCAACTTGACATGGCATGAACTCCATCCCACTGGGTTCAGTTACATACACCTGAGAGAGAAAGAAACACAGGACAGAGATGTATGAACAAAACCCCACAAAAAGGTACAAGAATTAAAAAAAAGAAAATTAAAGAAAAATAGACTTTAATATGCTCTCCTCATTTTCATTAGCCTTCTCATATACTTCTCCCAACTGCTGATTTCCTTGTGACAGTGGAAACAATTCTTCTTGAATTCAACATTGCTCTTGTGTTTACCTCTCGCAAAAAGGGCCAGGAAAAGCTTGCTACTACTATAGTGCTTTCCGCCCCCCCCAACAGTCCAAGTTCACATTAGCCTGATGAACCTTTAACTGCTATTTCTATAATACTCTCTTCTGCTGTTTTGATTTTGAAGTGTGGACTCAGTTGCACAGTATCTCCAGGAGGTATTATCACCATCTGGGACAGATTGAGTATCCAACCTTGACATTCCCGGTGTAAATATTTGAGGTAGACCTGACATTGTCAGCAAGGCTCCCCAGCCTTCATCACTCACAGCAACAGGCATGCAGAACTTAAGGGAATTAATGACTCAAACATTTCCTCAATGGCACTTTTTTTTCTTTTCTTTCATGCATTTCTGTTGGTGAAACGTTTTTAACATGTACCATGTCAGAACTCAACAGTGAGCAAATATCCACTGCCTAATCTACCAACCTTCTACTTCAAGAAGTAATCTTTATGTGGAAGAGACTTTGGAAATCAGGATTACTTTCAGAAATAAGACTGGCAGAAATAGATCTTCCATGTTATGGTAACTGGTATGCTGATGAACAAGTTGTAACTGCCTAATTTGTTATTCTGATTTGCTACTTCCTCCATTAATGTTAAAGAATTCACCACAGACTGACTGCGTACTTCATAACAATCACTATGATCAAAGCTTTTAATTTGCAGTAGCTTCCCAACCACCTTCAAATGGCTTCAGGATACTATACTGTGCAGAGTTAAAACTGTAATCCTTGTGGAACATAGTTAACTATTCCTAAAACTTGTTCACTGAGGTCAGTAAATAGAACTCTGAAGAATTATTCTACAAAGAATTGCAATTCCTAACACGAGAACAAAGGCATTCAAAAATAACCCATTCAGATTGTGCACGACACTGCTCTGAAAGCTCACAGAGAGAGACTTATTTTTTCTGTCTTCAGGCTTTGACTTATGTTTGAGGATAAGAAGTTTTAACTGAAAAAAACTTTCACTTCACCATCTTCTGCTGGCAACTGTCATACTGCAAAAAAAAGGCAGCATGCTGGGTTGTCCAGCAAATAATCTCAGAGCAAGTCTGTAAACTAAATTCTGCAAAAGTCTTAAGTGCTCAAAATAATGACACAAATTAAGTCCTTATTTTCGGCATGAAATTCAGTACTTCTCAAATCCATTTTGTAGAATTGACATAAATAATCTTGAGCACAAAACCCAAGCTGATTTGCCCCTCAAAAACCCCAGCACTAGTAGGTGTAGCCATTGCAAGTAAAATTGCGTTAGAAATTGTTCCCAAGACACGCATACTAACAAAACAAAACCAAAAAAGTAAAATCCAGAGAGGAACGATACCTGTTTACATAGTGCTCTCCTCATTCTGGGACAGGCCTGGCAGTCTCGACCAAACACATATTTTAACACTTCTGTCTAAAGGGACTCTGGCGCAACAGAAGCGAGTGCAGTACAACACTTAGAGCAGTGCTGTACACAAGGATACTTCACAGTTATGAGGTATTTGGTAGAGCTAATGTATGAATATGATTCAATCAGCTTGTTCCCCACCAGTTGCTAAATTACAGGCAAGTATCCTGGAAGGAAGATGCGCTGCCCTAGGGCTTGCAAGACATGCTTCCTAAATCAATCTTGATGCTCCCTCAGAAATCAATGGCCATCACCTTTATAAAGCCTTAGCCAGATGAAGGTGGTTTGCCAGTCTCAAGAGTGTCTGCTCAACATAAACAAACCTATTGTGTTTATGACCATGCAGTTAGACAAAGCCAGTCTCTGGACCACAGGTTAGTCACATGTGCTCTGTGCACCAGTGTTTAGTTTTTTGGAGGTCAGGTGCAAGTCTCCTGTGTCAGGTTTCCATTTCAATGCTTTAACTCTTCACAAAAGGCTCAGAGTTAAAGCACAGATTAAAATGGCTAAATCTGTGAAGGCAGCAGAGCAGAACTACTTCACAATAGTGAATATACCCCATAGTAGCCCTTACTTTTAGTTTCTATTCTCTCACATTACAAGTCTGCTAGCTCTTAACAGCTTGACAGAGAGAATAAAGCACTGACAACTTCATTAAGGAAAACTATCTGTGTCCAAAAGATGCAAGGAGATATTTTCACATCACAGAATCCCAGTATGGTGGGGGTTGGAAGGAACCTCTGGAAATCTTCTCGTCCAACCCCCCTGCTCCAGCAGGGTCACCCAGAGCAGGGTGCCCAGGATCGCACTGTCCAGGCAGGTCTGGAATCTCTCCAGAGAAGGAGACTCCACAGCCTCCCTGGGCAGCCTGGGCCAGGCTCTGGCACCCTCACAGCAAAGAAGTTCTTCCTCATGATCAGGCAGAACCTCCTCACTTCCAGTTTGTGCCCATTGCCCCTTGTCCTGTCATGGGGCACCACTGAAAAGAGTCTGGCCTCATCCTCTTGACCACCACCCACTGTTTATATATTGATCAGCATTGATCAGATTCCCTCTCAGTCTTTTTCCTCTCCAGCTAAACAGCCCCAGGCCTCTCAGCCTTACCTTGGCACAGAGATGCTCCAGTCCCCTCAGCATCTTTGTAAGCCCCTTCTGGATTCTCTCCAGTAGTTTCTTGTCTCTCTAGAACCTTGGAGCCCAGAACTGGCCACAATACTCCAGAGGTGGCCTTACTACAGCAGAGCAGAGGGTGAGGAGAATCTCCCTATACCTGCTGGCCATACTCTTCTTCAGACACCCAAGGACACCACTGATCCTCTTGGCTACAAGGGCCCGTTGCTGGACTCATTGTCCACCAGGTCTTCCAGGTCCTTCCCCTCAGAGCTGCTTTCCAGGAAGTCAACCCTTCACCTATACTGGTGCATAGGACTCATATAGGTCCTGCAACCAGGTGCAGGACTCTATCTGTGCTTGCCCTTGTTGAACTTCATTGAACTTGCTGAACTTTGTTCCCCTCCACCCAAGTCTCCAGCCTTTCTAGGTGTCACTGAACAGCAGCACAGCCCTCTGGTGCATCATCCACTCCTTCCAGTTCTGTACCATCAGCAAACTGTCTGAAGGTCCACTTTGTCCTTTCATCCAGGTCACTGATGAATATATTGAACAAGACCAGACCCAGTACTGACCCATGAGGAACACTGCAAGCTACAGACCTCCACTGAGACTGCACTGCTGATCACAACCCTCTGAGCTCTGTTGTTCAGCCAGTTCTCAATCTACCAATCAACGACAGTCTGTCGAAAAATACTTAAGATTGTAGATTTACGGTGTTCAGTGCTGTTAACCACAGCAGTTTTTTCACCTCTCCTTGCACACTTTCCTGCAGGGCCACTACACATACTGTGCCTATTATTTTTTTCATACAATACCACACACGGACCATCCTGACCAAATCCTAAGAATAGGGTATGTTTTGCACAGAGATGGCAAAATCCCACTTGGAAGGGATATTTTTCATTCCCATTTTCTCCTTATTTTCCTAAAAGATGATTTCTTCTTGGTGATTTAGATTCATTACATGGCGCTATATCATTTCAGACATTTATCCAGGCAGAAATTTCCTTGCGTTATCTTGATGACTTACTTGTCACATATTGAGGGAAAACCCCCACATCTTACCCTGCAGAATGTGTTTTTAGTTTAGCTTTTCTGCTTAGCTGGCTGGGCCAGCAGTAAACTACTATTTGCTTCTTGCACTCAAAACTTTCAACAAGACAACAAGAATTGCCAAGGAAATCAGGAAGGGGCAAAATTTGGCGTAAAGTCAATGCAGTGGAGAGAGTCTGAATGCCCAGAAGCACAAGCTCTCAAGCTGATCACTTAACCTGCCACAGGGCATGTAGGTAAGCCTCTTGGGAACAGTTTGGAAAGGGGAATGTCTGTGACATTCTCAGCTTCTTTGCCGTTTTCAGAAGCCATATTCAAGAGTCACCAGGGAAAATAAAGAGTTTCACCTTCATTTCTCCATAATGCAATGGATTCTGAACATCAATTGCCTGAATAACACTGATGCCAATATCGCTTCCAGTTGTCATCACTCCTTTGACTGTCACTGTAGCAACTGCCTGGTTAGAATAGGACCAGCTGAAATTTCCACTTCCACCATGAGCCTAGAACACAGAGAGAAAAATCTTTCAAATATTTTATGAAGTATACAGTTTCACATTTCTTATCTGTCAAACCTTTGAATACCTTGCATGAAAACCAAGGACATAGCGAGCAATGACAATGCTATTACTGAGAAATTACAAATAAAATAACACTTCGGAACTTCCACATAAGCAAGGTGAAGTAAGAGGTGAGATTACTACCCTTCAATCACTTAAAATTTCAGCTTTCTTCATGAACATGTCATGTGCTCAACAGTGCTGCTAACCCAAATATCTCTCCCCAAGCTGCAGAATTCCCAGGGACTGACAGTGCTCAGAATCAGCAGAGCATTTCTCAAATGGGCACACCAGAGGAGAGGCACATGAGATTACTCTGCTTCTGAAAGTTCCCACTGTTTCTCTGCTGCTGACAGCCAATGGGGCTGATCTGGGGTTTCAAAGCTGCTAGCCTGACACTGTACCTACTACCTTCCTTCAGTGGGAGTTGTTCAGGGATCTAAAGGGAAAATAAGGTGAGAGGCAGGGAGGAAATGAGGCCGGGGGGGGGGTAGTTTTTTTAAAAAAAACCCCACACTTATTGGCATTACTTTATTTTTATGCTGAAAATCAGCACATCTTCCAGTAACCATTCAACAGACATGCTGCTCCAGCAACCAGTCAGTCATGGGATGAGCAGCAGGCACATATGGGAACAGCCCACTCCAGACACACGCACTGTGGGGTCTGCAAAGAATCCAGGCTCTGCTCCCACAATTTCCAAAGAACAATTTGCTAACAGCCAACTTAGAAGTTCATGTTTATCATGCAGATTTTCATAAAATGACCCAGAACAAATAAAAAGAACACACACCCCCATTCCCCATTTTCCTAGAGGAACCAGCTCTTGAAGGGTGGATTCATGATTAGAACTCAAGTGAGGGGAATTATTCTACAGAAGGGAAAGAATTAGTTACTTGAGATTATGGTCCATATTAATAGAGACAAATTCTTGTACCCACTCTATGAGCACTTGGCAGCTGGGACAGGGTAATATCTGCTAATATTATAATATCTATAATAATAATAATATCTATTAGTATTTATGAAGTGAAAGGTCAAATAACATTTTGCCAACACAAGCAGAGTATTGTCCTTCTAGATGTGTAATAATAATTAATGTTTTGTCAGTAACTATTACAATTCTGTAGCACACGTAGATTTTAAATATCATTACTTGTGACCTATAGGAACTGTTTGCTGAGACAAATGCTGTGCAGAAAGTTATTCTGGGTATAATGCTTTTTAAAGCAAGACCAAAAAAAAGGAAAGAGACTTTTGCACTCCAAAATAAATTTCAAACTTCCATCAGAGTGAAACAAGGATGAACATAGGAGCAATTTATGTTCACTTGTATTGGTTTAATTTCTTTGAACTTTAGCATTTGCTCTAACCTGCTTCAAGCATTTCCCTTTTCCTTCCCATAAGGGTGTGCACAACCTGATTAAAGAAAGAGCACTGGACAATGAAAAATGCATAAGTAGGGAACAGTGTGTGCGACAGAAGGAGATACACAGGATGTGGTGAGAAACCTTTAAAGACTGTTAACGAATGTAAAAGTTCAGAATGTTTTGTGAAGATATTTTTAATTAAACAGGGAAATGAGCAGAAAATACAAGATAGAAACATTCAATTCTTAGTAATCCTCTGCAGCCATACAAACCAGACGCATTACTGCATTCTTCTCTTCAGCAGACAGTTTGCATTGAGGAGAGAAAGGATGAAGCAGCTTCTCTTTCAATCTTATTATCCACAGCCTAGCAGCTGAACTCCACAAACTGTTACCAGTGACAGTGAAACCCTAACTAGCAAAAAAAAAAACACCTCCATGTACTTGGCTTCATAAAGATGGCACTTCCACTTCCACTGCATGGAAGGAAGGAAACATCCTTTTTTTTCCCCTTTTCTTTTTTTACTTGCAACAGAAGCCATCTTATTAGCACAAAGAAGATCAAAGCAATCAACAAATAACCAGATAGCTGACAAAGTAAAACCTAGAAGTCATTCTGATACCATCTGGAAGGAGTTACTTCAGCTATAAACAGAATTTGGCTAGATCCAAAAATTGTTTTTGACTTATTTTCAGAAAAAGTCTACTCAATTTAAGACAGCCTTACTCAAAAACTATCGAGTAGGAGACAAGCGTTAATCTACAGGCAGGAACAACAGTCAAGCTGTGTGCTGTTGTAAACAACCACTAGTATTGCTGAATGGGCTGACTGGGAAAATGTTCTTAGTTTCAGTAAATGCAAATTAATTGAAATGTTGAGAGAAAAAAAGTTTTTATGTTTTTAACGAAAAAATCATAGTAAAGGAAGAATGCTGCTTCAATTATTGGAGTAACAGGAAGTAATGTTCTCTAGTGAGATATTTATCGATATATGCAAGATAAGATGAGACAAGAATAGAACTGTAAAAGAGGTGGGAAGCAGAAAAAAACATGTTTACTTTCCCTTATTGGGAAAAGTCTAGCAGAGGTTATGATGAAGTACTGAAAATGCTGATTTGTACTAAGACTTTTTACCACACTCTGCTGGTGTGGTTGGGTATAGCATGAATGAAATCAAACTAATCCCACAGAAATTAAAAATTCAGATTAAAATTAAGAAATCAAAAGTATTTTTAAAATTCAAAAAAGTACTGTAAAAAAATTAGAAACTAAAAGTGCAACTCAAGTGGCATTAACTTCACATTTACACTAGCAAGTGCAAATTTATCCTTATGAGATTGATTTGTTTACCTCAGATGTACCTCTTAGTACACTGTTCACCAGAAGAGAGACCCAAAACTCAGCACTACTTCATGCTAAAGGGAGAGGTAGGAGGAACTGTGCTTGAGTGCAGGATCTGGGTATCATTGTACTGGGCTGAGGAAGCAGAGTGTTCTTTTCCCCAGTTAGACTATACACTGGATACTGGAAGACAAGCCACATGCTTCATAGAGCATAAAGACACACATGAGGAATGTAAGAAAATCCCTTTAGACAGGCAGACTGTAAATGAAATTTGGCTCCCTATAACTTTTTATTAGAAGCATGAGGTGTGTGGTGAATGGAGGATACTGTTGTCAAAGGCTGGTAGGGCCCTGCTCTTTAATCTTGTCATGCCGTTTGTGCAGTCAGTTCACACTCTGACTCAAGCTCCCATCCTCCCATCCCTTTAAAGTAAATGGTCACCTTGAATTATTACCATGAAGTTTGGTACCTGGCACATTTTGTGTAATTACAAACCACTCTGTATGTACTTTGTGTACTTTTTTTAAACTATACATGAATTCTCACAACTAGCATCCAACAAATCACATTTTGACTATCACCATGCCTGAGGTATCCAAAGTCAACCCTATAGAAGAGGTTACAGACCTCCCTGAGTCTGCCTGAGAGGCACCTCCTGCATTCAGATACTTCTTTGGCATACCTGTATGGTGTACTGGTAAACTCCGGCTTTTGGCTGCCAAGGAAATGTCAAAATGCTGGGCAAAAGAACTATGGGAACGTATATTTCTACATCTTGCTGGTTTTGCACTGGAACTGGTAATGTATGAACACCTCCATCCTACAAAAAGCAACAGCACAGTATTACAAATGGCACCACAGTGCTTCCCAGAATTGATGTCTAGTGCTTCATATATAGACAAGCTGTTTAAAACATCTCAGAGAGAAATGAAAACAATTATTTAGGGTCACTTACAGTGTTACAATGTATTAAATGAGTAATATGGCTATGGAGATACAGGTGCACAGAGTCACTTAAAAGGCAAACAACCATCAGAAATACACTCTTTCACTACTCCTAGTTTTTGAGACCATCTGGAGAACTAATTTTGTAATGCCATGTCTGCATTTATGCTTTGTTCATTCCACTCCACAGCAGGCGAAGATGAAACTCAGCCTTAAAAACAACCATTCCTCAACCCATCCCAAAACACTGCCCTTTACAGCTTTGCTGTAACTGTAGTACCGTAGCCCTCTGGCACCACATACTGTTTCTTACTGGAGTTCTGAAGTAAAACTTGAACAGCTCTCAGTAGAGCTCATTTCACTCAAGAGTATCTTTAACACAGAGGATGAGCACGGCTTATCAGATACAGGGTTCTACTAAACGCTGCGCAAGGAATCACTAAAACGAATTCACAGCAAATGCCTCAAAGTGTTGAATTCTTCCCAGTTTCAAGGAAAAGCGAATCACTTTTGGAACATGTGTGCTAGTTAGCCGTCCAATCAGCATCCTGCCCAACTAGCAGAAAGATGATGATTATTAATTTGAAGAAATTTGCAGGCTGATACACTTGGCAGATTTTCATTCCAGGACTTAGCATCACTTACCAAATGACAGAAAACTTTCCAAATGTAACTGAAGGAAGAATAAGGCCAGGGTATGACACTGATGATCCTACCACGATAAATTGTAAAAATCACTCAGAAAATGTGAGGGGACCTTTGTACCAGCACAAGGAAACGATAGGTGCCCACATAAGTATCCACCATGAGAAAGAAAAACCTGTGCTGTGCACCACCAGTTTAACATGTGTTTCCCACATGCTTGGTAGCAAAATTCCACTGTTTTTATTTAAGCAAATCCTGCTGACTTAATTGACAGTTTTCCTGCAGTGAGGATTTTAGAATTTGGTTCTCAATCTGTTTGAAAAAAACAACAGCTTAGGCTTATGTAATTCTTAGGTATCCTTTTACTCTATCACTATTAAGTTACTACTGTACAAGTAAATCAGAATAGTTACTTTAAGAACATACCTGATCTACTACTGATGTCAATGCAGCATCAATAATGGTCTGACCCTTCTTTATTGCTTTCACATAATGATACGATCCATTCAGAGAGGACTGCAGAACCTCAAAATACTCTCTTGGCAGCTTTGTATTAATTCTGATATTCTAAAACCAGAACATTAAATAGATATCACCACAGGTAACTGACTTTAATACTGTACAGACAATACAGGATTAAAAGTTAATATTAAATATTTGACATATTACCAACAAATCAGTGAGAGAACAATCGTTCAAAGAAACTTATCCAAAACTGAGTATGAATTTTTCTCTGTGAAAATCTGCCTTTCAACAGGATTGTATCTTTTAGAAAGCATTAACTCCACAGAAAATATTTACTTTTTAAATTATCAGAGACATGTAATTTAACTTTCAGTGGTATAAATATCAGTACTTCTCATAATTCATATTTTACAATAATTTCTTCATTTTGTTATTCTTAAACAGAAAAGGGGGATAACACAGAAATATTCTTCCCCAATAGCAGATCTCTGAAATCTAGCTGAACCTCAGATGCAAACTCGTAATTTTCTACAGCACTTAGACCCCAGTGGGTGCTTTCACATGAATCACCCAGAGTGCTTTATTTAAAAAAAAAGGGGGGAAAAAAGAAAAGGCAACAAACAATCTGCTTTGAAATGTCCTAACTCAATGTAAATAAGAAACTGCTCGACTAATTTCAAAGACAGACAGAATTTAGGTGACAGACACTCAGAAGTATACCAACATTTCAACTTACATCAGATAAATACACCTTATTGCTTGATTTATCATATACTTCAATTGTAATTTCATAAAGTCTGCCTGTTTCTAGGACCCATCTGTCACCTGGATGAACTGTAAAACCTACAAAACAGGAAATATTGAACAGCACAAACCAACAGCCTCTTTACATGATGTATACAAGCATTTTGCTTCTGATGCCCACACTCTGAAGATGCACATTCATTGTTTTAAGCTGCTCAATACAGAGATGAAAGAAAATAAATAAATATTTACTACTAAACCTATTTTGCATTGAGCTACTTTTATGAATAAGCTTACTGTCCTATGAAAAGCAGTATGACAAATGGAAGCGTGTATATACACAAAGAACAACATTAACACAAAAACAAGGCAAAAAGTTACATTAAGCAACCAGGAAAATTGCAGCTGGTACCAACCTAAATACCCCGGGTTTACAACATAGATAGTGCTGTTTGGCAGCCTGGAAACCCCCTGCATGCGAATACCTGAAGTCTCAGTAAAGGAACAGAAAAGTTATGACAAAAATCATGTAAAAAGATCCGCTTGTTCCTGGGGCTCCTTGTGCCTCTTTGGGTATTTAAGGTTAATTGTACACTGAAAATGTTATCCCCGCTACCCTGAATGACAATGAGCATTTCAGAGAGATTCCACTAGAGAATCGAATGCTCTAAATATAAAAATTAAATAAAGCCCCATCACATTTCCACACTGACTGAGAGGAACAGACATGATTTAATTGATCTTTTGCCAATCTAATTTTTTGGAACATTTCGAGGCTTTCGGCAGCTCTGCTGAGACTGAATTCACAGCAGTGCAGCGCTCTGTCTCCGCCAGGTACTCCCCATTTTCAAGGCTACTGGTACAAATGTGAATAATTTTATCTTCTTATTCTGAAAAAGGTGGAAGGTTTGTCTCCTGCCCCAAAAATATGGATGGAAAAGCATCACCTAGGAAGGATACTCTTGTGCCCCAGTACAAGGTTAGTGTGTCCCTGCTTCAATGCGGTTACAACCGATGTTGCCTGGTCCAACTTGGCAACTGGCCAAGTCGGATCTCCCTCGGGACTGAGCACGCTGTTCTGTAGCTGCAGTTCATACTGATCAGACGGCATCGTTAATTCTGCACATAAAACAAGACAGCATATGAAACAATAAAATCGAGTATGTCAGTGTTTGGATGCTGCTAATTTTTGCTGATTAATTTTTATTGCTGCCTAGTGCACACATTAAATCCGTATTTTTCACGTCTTGTAGAAACAGCGTTTCTGTGGTATCAACACACACAGAAAATGAGTCTCTCGTGTAACTTCTAATAAAATTGCAGCTTCAAAGAAATAACTACTGTCATCCCACTGTTTATACCTGATATCCAGCTTCAAATGTGGTCAAACTACTTTCTAGGAGTAACTGACCATTTTTGCCACTCCATTCTGAACTACTAGCTGCTGCAGCGAGCCTAGTTCACTAGCCTAGTAAAACATTTCCTATCTAGTTTATTATAAAAAAACCAAACCCAAAGTCAAGTCATTGCCAGTACAGGTTCATTGCAAGCAACAGCTGCAATTACAAACTTGCACACTGGTAAATGGACATACAGACAGCTAACCCACACTGGAACTTGTCAAGAAAACATTTGCTGTTAGAAAAATTACTGTTCTAAATTTTATTTAACATCCATAATGATAAGAGTTAGCTCCTATTCTATATTACCCTTATTTTCACACCCTTGACAAATCTGCAAGAGTATATTCTTTACAGACATATCTGTCTAGTTAGATCATCATGTGGTTTAGGAGAACCCCGTTAAATATTAATGAGGTAGTTTATACACAATTAAAAAATTCTCAGTGGTTATAAATTCACACAAAGCATTAAAAAATTAAAACAAAAAAGAAAAGAGAACAGGACAAACCTGTAATCTTGCCTTGCTTTATTTTCTGAACTCTGTACTGAATTGATGTTCCTACCAGAAGATAAATGTCATATGCTGGATTTAAAAGGATGTTTTCCAAAATAAGCAATCTGACTTCTGCAGGATGTACATGCTATTGATTGCAGGAGAAAAAAAGAAAAAACAACCACATTTAAAGCAGTTCATTTGTTTGAAACAGACCATGCAGCAATAATTTACAATCTGTAAGTGAAAAATATTATTTGCTGTAATTGGCTCTTTATTATCTCAGATTTTGTCACAGGAGGAAAATGCAAGGGATGATGAATGGTATAGAGACCTGCTCTGTACATACAGTGCAAGCCTGAAAAGAAAATTAAAAAAAATCCAGTCTGTGTGAACAACAGTTGTCTGGAGAATACAGAAAAACTTGAGACAGATGCAAAGTGACTATTCAGGAATCTAGAAATTTATTCTCCCTGCTGTAAAACATGGTACCTCTGTACAACATGCCCATTGTAACTTCACTGCAGAATCTGTACCAAACTCACAGGTCTTTTAAATTAGGAATACAACAAATGATTGTATAAATTCTATTACAGTTGTTTGAGGGATGTTCACTGAAAATATGCAGTCTGGCAGCAGTGAAAGGTTTAGAGGAACTACTAACTGGAAAACCATAAAAAACTGGAACGGTATTATTTCAATTTCACTTCCAGTATCAGCTCAAAACTATTTCAGAAAAATACATACTAACAGAAAACTAACCAAGCTACAAGCATCCAAGATAAAAAAAAAAGTAAGGCTGATATCATGTAGACTAAATGTATTCAGCACAATCAGGTAGAATTATAACAAAAATACAGTTCTTGACACACACTGTTATTTGTGCCACATTACTGTTTATACATACAAGTAGATAATATCTTCATAGAACACTTTTTACAGGTAGGGGTTACACAGTCGGAGGCAATTCTACTTTAAGTACAACATCTAGCAACACAAATCTGCAAAGCCAGACTGCAGATATGGTATGAGCTGCAGAAACCCCACAATTTTATAGATGGATTTTTTTTAAGGTGCAGTATTAAGTTGATACCAGCACAATGCCAAGTATTCCTGTAACTGATAACCCCTAAAACCTGTCTCAGGTCTCTGTAAATTTTAATAAAAGAAAAACCAACTCTGTTATCCAAGTTAAATGAAAACCTCAGTCATCATGAGTTACAAAGCAAGCAGCAGCCCGGACCTACAGAGCAGCTGGGCAGACTGCCAACACTGCAGTTTAACACCCTTGTAGAACTGACACTCTGATCCCAAAACCCTTCCTGAGAGACCAGAATCTAATGAGGTAAAATTAGATACTAATGAAGTATTCATACGATGCTCATTTCAAGCACAACAGGAAATAAAGATATATCCGATATAGCAACCCTTGCTCTAGCTATTTATTTGTTAAGAGACCTGAAGTTCTCTAGTTAGTTATTTTTTAAGGAGCTAGAGGGCCAATGCCCTCTCCAGCATGATTCTCATTATATATATATATGAATGACTACCAGGAGTAATAGAAATGTGCAGAATTATTTGAAGTGTATTCCTCTGCTGCAGGGCCTTTTGTCAAAGAGTCAGGTTGAGAGACAATCCCTGGCACATGCACCATCCTGGGTTAGGTAACCATTCAGCTCCAGCCTTCTCAGGGTGATCAAAAGCAGCACTGTCACCTTTTGTGATGCAGGCTACAGAGCCAACCCACTAAAACAGAGATGCAGCATCAGTAAATGCAATGGGAACAATACAGCAGGGCAAACTAACAGTACCCTTGTAACACTGGGTATAAGACTAAGTAATAAAGAAAAATGTGAATGCAAGTTTCTTACCTTATAGACACTTTCTTGTATTCTTGCTTTTAATTTAGAACTCCCTGTTTTCATTCCAGACACCAAAATGGTATCTCCTTGCTTGGCAACTTTTTCCATCTCCGATATATAGGAAGGTGGAATATAAGTGGATTCTAAGAACTTGAGTATACTGAAAGGTGAGCCAAAAAGTGAGTACAAAATTGTTAACCAATCCTTGTAAACCCACAGAGAAACAACGCCAGAATCTATTTCCAGCTATTTCCATTTTTAAGCAAATTTAAGATGTCTGCCCAGGACCAGATATACAAATTTTACTCACTCTTCAAGATATCTGCAGCTAATTTCTGTGACTGATAAAAGTTTGTTTGAAGCTTCTTTATGGGCTTTCAAGAGATATCAGAAGACTGCACATGTCGTCTATAATGACCCCACCAGTTCTTACAGTAGGTGTAGACTGCAAAAGCTCTCTCAATTACTGTGGAACAACTGATGTGAAAGACCTAAAGCTTATGTTTATAAAAGCAAGAGCTTAACAAACCAGAACAGAACTTGAACCAATATGAAGAAGCCCTGATGCATTTAATAAATGACTATGAAAAAAATCTACAAGCAGTATACTTGTAGTAACTGTTAGACAATTCAGTGAGATGTGATAACAGAGAGGAAAGGAATTTGCCATGAACAGGTAAACAACAGGACAGAAATGGAAAGAAGACCGTGTTTTAAGGGCTGCCAGATTCCATATGCATGTGATCTATTTGGTTTTATGTGCAGTAAAATCAGCAAGGCCATACTGAGAACAGTTATGAATATTAACATGCTTACGACAGTTATCATTTATTTTTCAAAGCTGTAACACCATTAGAATATTTTGATGCTATTATAGCTGTGCTGAGAGTAGAGGATATATCAATATTAGTTTGGTTAAAATAACATCTCTAGGAAATACACTGAAACAAAAAGTTCCATGTGGACTAGGCCTTGGATCATTAAATCCCACTGAAAAATTAACTCACTGTCTGGCTCTCGCTGTAGACAGGAGCTTCACACCTGCAGCTTCAACTGTATCCACAGGTCTTCCTCGGGTAACACTGTGCCTTTGTTTCTCTAAGGCTGCAGAACTGAAGTCTCCGTTTACCCAGTAGCAAAGAGTCTTGTGTGCTACCCCTACATCATTTCTGATGTATTTGGAATATAGGTGTGAGGATGGAAGTTAACTGTTAGCCATTCTGCTAAGAGAACTGGATTTCTCACATGCCAGTCACAGAACTGTCCTATAAATAAAGCCAGGTTCTTTACAGGAAGATAAAGCTTCCCACAATAATTTACATCCCAGAATCTACCTACATTTTGCTGTTTTCTAAAGTAACTGAAGCCTCCGGTGCATGGGTTTAAATCTGTTTCATCTTACAAGCTTACTGTACATTAGGGATGTTTTGACTAAAGCTGTAGCCAAGAAGTGTCTATAAACTTGTGAGAAAAACCCATGTTTCACATGTTTGCAGTCTGGTAAAATTCAGACACTTTTTTTTTTTTACCAACATTCACAGTTAAGATTCACCAAGATTTGCCAAGAACTCCACCTCCATTAAGTCAAGATTCGTTAATACGATGAATAGCAGCATAACGCTGCTAGGTAACATGATCCTGGCGTTGACACCAGCTGCTGTCAGTGAAAAGATAAAACTTTGAGTCCAACCTAAAAAATACACCATATGAGGTACCGCAAATTCTAGTTAGTTTGATACAATTAGAAACTCAAATTCCTTTCTGAAACCACTAAAGATCAGAATAATGAAATCATCACTGTAAAACTACATAGTGCACATGCTTAATAAAATGATTAAAAAAGTTAAAAGGCCAAAATCTGGTCTGGTGACAAAGCAGGAAAAAACAATTAATTATTTAATTAATCATACAGTCTGGATACTATTTCTATCCATGCCACAGATAAGCTTTTCTGACTACAGGGCAAGAACTCCACCTCTGTTCAATGGAAGGAATGTTTCCTTACTATACTGAAAATTCCTTATCTCATTAATGAGTTGAAAACCACTTTCAAGATT
Source organism: Chloroceryle amazona (assembly GCA_027560015.1). Taxonomy (NCBI): domain Eukaryota; kingdom Metazoa; phylum Chordata; class Aves; order Coraciiformes; family Cerylidae; genus Chloroceryle; species Chloroceryle amazona. The sequence goes on along the minus strand of JANHFX010018846.1, from coordinate 14,122 downwards.
TTTGGATATAAGTTTCCACAAAATACAGCACTTCTAAATCCCAGTTAACTTATTCCTTGAGTCAGTATAGAGGATGAGCCAAGCACTATGGCTTATGCCAGTGCTTTCCATTCATTGCTTTGTCTGAAAGACAACATATTGAATACCTTTATTGAATATTTTTCATAGAATTATTTCACCCGGCCTTATGAGACAAACTAGCTCACAAACAGCCACTTGGCCCTCTCCAATTTAAAAGTTAGCTACTTTGAAAGCTATTTCAACAGCTGAACTACGTGTTGACTGAAATCTGAACCTCTTCAAGTTCAGAGAGCTCCTTTCTGAAGTGGAAGGGGACTTTTTTTCCTTATAACAAAAATTAAAAATAAATCTCTCTGCTGAAATCCTGAGATGAAAGTCTTACTGGTAAAACTTTCCTTTCCAAAAGGTGTTTCAGGACGATCAACAACTATGTCTATTTACTTATAGTTGTTGGATTAGAGCTCAACTGGGCTGTTCATCATTAAATTAAATGGGAGCGAGAGTGCACAGGCTGTTGAGTAGGCACTTAAAAAAATGCCTGAAACAATTGACCCATAAGCATTATTTCAGACATCAATTCAGTAAACTGCCTAAATGTGGAGAAATATTCACAAACACCAAAATTAATGGATACAAGACTTATGAGAACATATTGAATTCACTTACCGCAATGCATTGTGGGAATCTGTGATGCCATCAGCCTCTGTGTCTTTTACTATTGTCCAGTCAAAGACCAACCCTGCCAATGTGCTGAAAGTGTTGCCTAAAAATCAAACAATCAGATTAAACCAGAAATAAAATAACAAGCACAGTGTCTTCCTGAAGCACAAACTAAGAGTCTTCCCCTTGGGAAATTTCTGTCTTATGGTCACAGTTTAGGGTCAGGGCAGCCTGCTAGGCCTGTAAGAGATGCTCTGTTAACCCCCCTCCTTCCCCAAAGGAGGAGAGAAAGGGAATAAGGGAGGGTGACTTAGCCATTAGATCAGGAAGCTAGAATAGCTTCAATGAAAATTATAATAATAAAAATGGAATACACACAAAACCAGTATCAAACCCAATCCTCCCAGTGGTAATTATGTCACTGTCACCACTGATGCTTTGAAGCAGGCACTGGGAAAGTCCCATATTGGGCCCAGTGTCAGATAGGAACTGCATTCAGGAGCTGGATTCTGGAACACACAGGTCAGGCTCGAAGGCAGAATGGACAGAGTGCTTCTCTGATGCCAGTCCTTGAAGAAGCGAGGAAGAAACCCCAAGAGCTGAGCCAGCACTCAGCCCTTGTGATCCCTCAGCTTTATACCAAATATGACATATATGTATGGAAAAACTTGCTGGTCAGTTTAGAGTAACCCATCCTGTCTGCTCCTCTCTGTGGGTGTGGCCTTTTACTTTCTGCACGAGAGCGAAGACAACCTGTCCACTACTCCAGACAGGACCAGCTCTCTCAGCTGCACTGAGGTAGGGAAGCAGCTGTCTCCAGGTTAAGCCCACCAAAGGCAGCCCCAGAGACAGAGGCAGTAACATAGTACTTGTCAGCAACTGTTACATCTTTGCATTCCCTGCACAATCCCACAGCTGTCAGAGGAGCTGCAGAGCAGCTGCCCTGGCCAGCTGTAATGTTACCCTCCCAGGCTCCTCAGATGTCAATGCAGGCGGCGACTTGTGCTCCTGCTCCACAGCCAAAACCCACCCCACAGCTGCTCCTCTGTGATGCTTCAGCAGAAAAGAGTCTCTCATGGGCAAGGATGGAGCAAAGCCCAGTAAACAAGGATGTGTTTTGATCACTCTGTTCCATTGCTGAGCAGTAAAAATGGTGTTCCTTCCACACTCATAGCCAAAGAAATGCAAACTTACACCTTTAAGTCTTTCTCTTATTTTCCCTACCTCTAATTAACTCATAATAAAAATTACTTGAGTAAAGTTCCACAGCTAAAAGACAACAGTACACAACATGGTATTTTTTATGCTTAATATGGCCAAAGATAATCTCTCTTGCTTTAGCAACCTTAAAATAAATAAAATGTTCAGAAGCCCCTTATTCAATTTTCTAACTTTTCCTAAACAATTATGTCCTTCCATAATCTTGCCACTGCTCTTAAATTATTTTGCATACCTTAAAAAAAAAATCAAGGAAAGCCCACTGAGAGTCCAATATGTCCAAAGTTTTCCCAGGCCTGGATCCCAGGGTTATTTGGGCCGAAAAGAACTGATTTTGAAAGCTTCTGAGCATATCCTGAACCCCTAAAGTTAGATTGGGAAGTTTAGTCCTAGAGCTTCTAACCAACGCCTTGTTTCAGTCATGCAGATTAAATATTCCTCATGAGTTACGAATTACTGGCCATGTCCAGACTAACTCAGGTGGCTCCCAAGGCAGATTTGTCCATTGAGCATGCTTGAGAGTCTGCAGAAATGCCAAGCCAAGAATCCAATATTATGCATAATTTAAGAAAACAAAATTACTTTTCATTATTAACATAATGCCATACATAACCTGGCATTCATTGTTCACAAACACACGTAGGATGGGCTCATTGACTACCCAAAACAAACAATGCAACCTTTTCTAGCCGCTTTACATAATCACTTCCTTTCAGCCCGGCAGCTGTCCTAAAAAATCACTCTGTGTGACTGCTGATATGTGCATAAAAATTGATCGTTGAAACCAAAGCATGAAATCCTTACCAGCATCATGGTTCTTTTTCTTCCTGTTTCTACAGACAGTATGGAAAGCAGAAGGTTTCTGCTCCTATTACATAATTATGCATTAGGTCCAAATGTACTGATTCTTATGAGCCTAAAGGGTATGGACCAAAAGTGAGTGTTCCTATAACAATTAAGGGTTATTAATCCAAGCATTAAGTGCTTGGTCTTCAATATCATCATTGAATATCCTGTTGGATGATGCCTGAGCGGACTCAGATATAATGTCCTTTTGAAAAATTCTTTAGACTACCTCAGCTCAAAAAACAACCCCCCCCAACAAATAAAAAAACAAAAACAAACAAAAACAAAACAAACAAAAACAAACAAACAAACAAAAAACAACAACAAGAAGAAAACCAAACCAAAACAAAAACAACAACAAAAACAACAAAACAAAACAAAAAAAAACAACAACCCCAAAACTGATTACTTCACATTCCTGCGCAGCCTTGCTCAGCCTAGTTAAATCCTGATGGGACAGTTCAATAGGACAAACATTGAGACATTTTCCATTACAGTCTTACCGCTGAGCTGGACGTAGTATTGCTAAAAGCCAACATCTTTATTTTCATGTTTTAAGTCCTGATCTTTAAAGAAATCCCTCAGCACTAGAGTTAAGTTTCTTGAGAAAATAAGGAAAAAAGGCAAAAGTTGTTGGAAATCAAGCAGTGTTTGATTTTCTTGTTCAGGTGATATGTAAATTTTACATTGGTTCCTGAACATATTTATACAGAAAATTCCTTTTAAATTACTCAGCTTGGCTTCTAGCGGCATTCAACTGTGTCACTAGTAAAACCAGTACACATATCAGACACTAAGAGTTTCAATATTTATATATATATCTTATCCCCTACTCTTACCTTCAGAATCCAAAGCCTGAATTTTTAGTTCCAGTGGTGAATCTTCAAGATAGAGTTCTCTTGTTGTGGACACAATTTGGATGCCATCAATTATATCCACTATAGCATCACAACGAAGCACTTGTCCAGTCACTTGAAGAGACATCGGAAAGCATATGAAATCAGCAACACCAGAAATGGTCATCGAGAGCACCAACAAGACAAACTGCACCTCAAATTTAGCTGGTGATACAAGACACTGAAGGAACTGAAACCAGGTCGTGACCTCGACCAAGAAACTCATGGTCAAATGGTGACTGTGGCTAGAGTGAGAAAGAAAAGCAGTTCCCTTCCTCACTGAACTTCAGAATAAATCTTTAAAAATTGTCATTTCCATCTACATCAACACTTACAAAAGTTTTCTCTTAGCACATACTAAGAGCTTCTACAGAGCAGCTGTCTAGACATGGTTTGGGTACCAGAAAACCTAATGACTTTTACCCACAGACAATAAAACCCTATACACTTCTTCACTTAGTGATGGCAAGACATTTAATTGACCACCTGATTTTGCCTGTCACCAGAACATAAGCAGGTATATCGTATGACAGACACAAAGGCAACTTCCTGCTTTCTAAATGTGAAATATCTGAATTTGCATTATATAAAAAGTATGTACTGAAAGTTATCTTCAGTCACACTTTTTTTTTTAAGAATTACTCGTTTTCCTGGATATATCATTAATATCGTTAACACTTATCTGAGACCTTTAACAAACAGAACTTTAAAGCCATTCCCATTGCCAATCTAAAATGACTATGCACATACATGAAAATTATTGTTTTGTGCACTGTTAAATCTCTACATCATTTCTGGAGAGTTCCAGGATGCCCATAAACAAGTAGCAGTGTGGTGTACTAACAGAAGTTAAAACTTACTTATATCTTCAGCAAAGATGATACTTGTCTGACGTGTGGGCTGCGAGGATCGTGCCTGGACAACAGCTTTCTGAGAACACTGGCGCTCATCCTGACCTGCCAGCTCTATGCTCGCGACCTCTGGCCTGGTGGAAGACCTGCAAGATTATTTGGTTGTGTTAGCAGGATTTAAGTTACTGCTATACAGAAACCAAAGGTCTGGTTTAAAAGCCACCATAATATGCTACATGATGAGGACTCCATTCCCAAGAGCTGGATTGCAACAGTTCTCAAGGACTTCAGCAAAAGTAGTGTGGGCTGAGGAAGGGGGAAAGCACAGCCCAGGAGCCCACCAGAGCCCAGGCACACACAGCAGTCTCTCCACTGTGCCACATTCACTGCTGAATGCAACTCTGTCAGTTCAGATCTATACCCAACTACCCAGAGAGGTTACAAAGCCTTTGGCCTGACTATTTAGTAGCTTAGAGGCATGAAACAAGAAAAAACACATGAAGAACACTGAAGTAAAAGGTAGAATAATTTTAGCTAAGGCTCTATTCACCACTTGTAATTGCATTTTCAAAACAAGTCTGAAAGTTCTGAAAAAAAAAATTGAAGTTTTCCCTGATGACAGTACATCACAGTTATGTATGTTTACTACGGTACAGGCTCTGAATACAAAAGAAACATCTTTTAATCAAGAAATTAAAAAAAAAAAGGGATTTAAGTCTGTTTAGCTGAAGTAGGTAACACTGTGTAAAATATGCAAAGTTGTATAACCATCTTCAGTGACATGGAAGCCTAAAATTGCTGCACCTGTTACTTCCTGCTCTAACTTGCATGGCTTTTTCTAAAGACAACTGCTCCAGGAATGTGCCTGTGGGAAGCTCACCAGGAACATGGAGCCCAGTCTCACTTTCTGTGCCAAAAATGATGAGACCAAAAAAAAAACCCACCAAAACAATACAAAAAAAAGCCAGCTTAGAAGTTACTAAAAAGAAAGCCTCTTGAAGTTAAATTTGAGCTAGCAGCAGTATACCTTCAAGGCCTGAGTGGAGAGTGCTCAAAGCAATTAAAACATTCCAGCAGGCTGTACCTCTTCTAAATAGGTAAAGAATGCCACCCTACCTAACTGGGCTGAGCTGCTGACTGACCACTCCTGAGAACTGTGTAACAGCTGCTCTGCACAGCTCCTCGCTCACGCTCCACGTGCGGGAATTACTGCAGAGAATGCAGAAAGGCTCCTGCCAGGACTTCAGCTCAGAGCCCAGCACCCTGCTTAAGCCGCTAATGAATTAAGTGCCTGAAACAGCCATTGCTATTTGCTCCAGGATCCTGAGTCAAAGCTCTTTCACGAGGGCCCTCTGAAGGATTAAAACAATGAAAGAAAAAGCACTGATGACAAAGCTGTTCGGTAACTGCTTTTCCCAGATGATGACAGCAGTTCTGATAAAGGGGGATTTGGGAGGATGTTCAGAAATGGTTATCTGTGGTTTATGGGAAAAATCTTCTAACTCACCAAGGAGCTGGAGGAGTTTCAAGCAAGCAGCAATACCATATAAGCCCTTCTCCCCAGACGTAGGTTTTACCTACTTTTGTTACTGGTAGAACCAACCAAACCAAACCAGTGAAGAACAAAATTTCTAGTTAAGTAAAATTGTATCCATTCCAAAAAAATAACATTATCATGAGATGTTCAGTTATGTTAGAATTAACAGTTGTAGTCCAGCTGAACATGGACCAGTGTGGTTGCAGTCACTGGAATAAAACTGCAAAACCTGTTTCCAACCTTCAGCAAGGAAAAGCACAATTCAGTCGTGCCAGAAAAAAAAAAGACAAATGCAGTTGTGCCAGACACCACGGTCCCTTTGGTTTGAAGCAGTCAGGAAGAGGGAACATTGCGTGTCTTGCAGAAACGTCACACCAAACAAAACCAGATTGGCATCAGCTCTTTGGGTCCCTACATCTGGGTCTGGATTTTATCATCTTGTACTGTCCAAGCAACGAGGCCCCAAAAGCTTGTAACCCAAGGGCACAAAACCCCAGACAGAGCCTTTTTAATTGTGCATGCTAATGAAGGTGTCACTAGACACTGCACAGCAGTGGAAAAGTTTGTGTCTTGGGCAAAACTCATTCATTCAATTAATTATTAATTCATGGGTGTGCCCCAAAAATAAAGCCAGAAATTTCATAGTATTTTATCTGATTAAGGATAATCAACCCCCAGCAGTACACAGTGGACAATTTAAACACCAATTAGACTGAAAATTGTTATGTTCTAGATACCTAAGCAATGCACACAAATATGCACATAGTTTTTATACTACAGTTTACACTGTTTAAATAACATTATTTATTTTCTATATTACTAATGTTTTGCTATACAAAGATTAATTTAAGAGTGAACAATTAGTTATTTTTCTGTTACTCTGTAGCTTCTTAGGCAACCAGGAAATAGTTTTCCAACACTCAGCAAGTTTCTTTAAACAACATTAGTATTCAAAACCTGTAACACTTTCTCCGTACTTGACTTGGGAGGCTTTTTGAGCTGAGCATGTGGATTTGACCGAATATGCATGCACACATTTGTAAGTATTACATCTACGGAATTGACTTTTACCCTTATTATTTAGTTCTTTACGTTGCTTAATATTCTCGGTCATAAGATTTTTAATTAATGTGAGAGTTTTGCATTCTTACAGTCTGATACTGTGTTTACAACACAACAGGGGTTTCACTGCCTTTTGTATTTGTTCTTCTAATACACAGCTGTGTACTGTAATACATAAACACTTAGCACTAATACCAGTGTTGTAAAACAAAATCTAATTGCAGGATATTTTTCAGACTAGGAAAAGGAAGGAACAATAATAAACTGAAAGTTTGCATTAAATATTAGCTGTAAATGTGTATACACTCCACAATTACATAAGAACTTTAAAGCATTTACAGGTGAATGCCAGTTAACTCTTAGTTATCACTGGAGTAGGGAACCTGCGATCAAATACTATTTGGCCTCTACCAGTAGAAGGTAGAATATCAGCCGATTTTCTTACTTTTTCTAATACAAATACATCTTTAGTTTTGTTACCAATAGGATGGCTGCTATCTTAGGCAATTAGCTGAAGGAGGCAGGTGAAGTAGGGCCTTTCTGAGGCTTGGTTTACTATTGATTTGTACTGAAAAGCAATCTGCATGACTACTGTTTTTTTACATCATAACATAAAAAATATTTGATGACCCCTCAGTCTAATTCAGCAATATCAAAAGCATGTTCTGTTGACAGCTACATTCTATTCAGGATTGAGCAGAGGAAGGGTAAGGCCCTAATCAAATGGACTGTGTATTACAGTGACATTACTCTGCTGGAATACACACAGCGATCACCACTGTGTCCTAGACGGACAATAAAAAAAAAACACTTTTGCTTTAAAATGACATCAAAGACTGCAAGTTCTATCATCTTCCAATGACAGCAAATCTTCAGCAGCATGTCAGTGAGCGATATTGGGATCTAGGCTTGTCAGAGGTCAAAATTAGATCCTAAGGAGCAAGCAACTGGAGGTATTTCTGGCACTCACTCTCAATCCGATACCAGCGTCTCTAAGAAAGAGCAAGGCAGGGGAGAAAGCGCTAGAAAGAAGGGTGAGGAGGTGAGGGGAAAATAAAGCTAACAAAAGTCACAATATTCATTTCTCTCAGAATAAAATCGTACTTGCTGAGGAAGGAATTAATGACACTTGCAATAAAGCTCTTCTGATCTCCATTGTATACACGATTTTCACCCTGTCCCGGACACAGAACCAAGATTGTATCTACAGACCTAACCAAACCCATGGGTTTCTTTAACTGACTGTTCTGTAATACCACCTGTGAATACATCAAGGATTATACTTCATTTATTTATTGGCTAGTTTAAAGATCAGGCAAATACACTTTCCCTCGCTCTAGCAATACTCTGTTGATTTTTTATTTTTTTTTACTTCAGCATTTTTTATTTTTCTGTCTTCAGGCTAAATTCAACAGAATGCATTAGCAAAAAGCACCTTTGTGGAGCTGCACCGCAGCTGTCAGTTGATATAAGCTTCTAGGACTTGTATCAGGCACATACATAGCCAGAGGGAAACTGGGCAGTAAAGGTTTTCCAGAGTTTGGCAAGACTGGATTGGCCAATACATTAGGTATATTATTTCTAATTACTCTTGGGACTAACTGTTGACATACAAAAATGAAGAGACATGAGAGCCAGAACAGTGTCCAGACGACTGTAGCTGTACAGTAAAAAATAGGTTCCCAGAGAATCAAGAATATGGGAATGGAACCCATTTGAAAGAAAATATAAAGGGAGCCTGGCAGAGCCACTCAATTCTAATGGATTTTTAACACCCAGTGGCAGATTATCTCTCTATTGTTCATTCAATCCTCTCCTCGGATGTTTCTTATTGTACTGGGAAAACAAAAAGCAGCAGAAAAATGCTCAATCCAATTCTGCTTTAAAAGCAAATGGAAACATCACACAGCACAAAATGTGCCAAGGCTGAAGCTTTTGCTCACAGGATTTTATACTGGTGATCAGCTGGCACGCCCATTAACTTCAAAAGAAGCAGAGTTAAGTCACTGATGATTGTTCTCAAAATCGAACCCAAATGCCCAACTGTAACTTGGATATTTTGTCAAATCAACTGGTGGCCAAAAGCATTTTACCAGAAGTGCATATTTTTGTACATCTTTTGCATGAATAAAAAAAAGGATGCCAGTGACAGTCATCTTCCAGCTAAAAGAATGTGATAATAAAGGTTGGCTACACAAATTGTTCTGAAATTAGCTTAGCCTAATTTCAAATTAGAAAACATAACTAAAAAAAATGGCAGTTTACTTCCAAAACACAAATGTCACATTTTGCATTATTTCAAATTATTCCGCTCTGCTAAACCTTCTCACATCCAGACACCCTTAAAGCTTCAAATACTAAGGTGAGACCTGCACCCAAAGAGAGCAAAAGTCTTTTGTTTTCACGGGCGTTCAGCAAAGAAAGCTGCCCAAAAATCAGTAACAGTCCCTACTCTTTCTGTCCTCATTCCCAAGAAGGTTATGCTCAGATTCAGAAAAAAAATTTTCAACAGTAAACCTGACACATCAGCTAAGAGAAGAAAAAAAAACACAAACAAACAACCCACCCACGATAATTTATTCTACCTCTTAACGCTGGCAGAACATCTATGCCACAGACTCACGCTACCCACTCTGGTTTTGAGCCAACATACTCAGGTAACACAGACCCAAACACAGCAGAGTAGCCTGTCTCACTTTACCAACAAGGGCATTCCAACCAGTTCGGAGCTCTGTCTGGTACCTACGAGAGCTGGAAGCCATGCTGGGAAAGCCCCTGCTGAAGTGCAGCCAGCCTGCCTGGCTCTCAGCAGTGACAGCACTTCCCAGAGAGAGGGACAATGTTTTGCAGCTTTCTAAGTAGAAAACGCAGATCTGTTGAGAAACCAAGAAGGGATGAGAGGAGCAGGTGTTAACCATGATTATTTTATGTCATTTTATAATACGGAAATTAACAGTATCTCGCACAAGACATTTTTCAGTGAGAGTCAAAGACAGGGGTTTTTTAGACCCATGGTAAAACAGGAAACCCACAAAACAACAACAAAACCCCCAGATTATAGAGATGAGATCAGACTATAGCAAAGTAACAGACCTTGATCAGCAACACTCATTAAATAGACATTTTTACAACACCCACCACAGACATCCCAGAGAGCGATAAGACCCGTTTACAACACAGTATCAGAAAAATGACAAGATAAGGAGCTAGAAAATGAGCACTGCCCACCAAGTACTGTCCCAATAGCGCTGAATGGAGGTTTTGGGTTCTCTGGACATACTGGTGCCTTATGCAGCTCAAACACCACTCACGCCCCAGATCTCTCACCCCAATGCTCTGCCACCTGCCCCTCTCTAATTGCAATGGCAATTAGCTTTATGTAATACAGCCCTCCTTGTCAGGAAGGGCTTCAGCAGCACACACAAACCATGTTAATTATGGTGGCAATAAACTCTCCTTCATTATGTTTGCAACAAACAACATACACAGGGCCATTATCACCTTTGCAGTTTCCTACATCTGTAACCTTTCCACGGCAAAACCTTTGACTTCAAGGGGAAACACTACAAATTCAATCAGTTATATTTCTCAAAACTAACTCCTGATGCTTGAGCCTTCCACTGTTCTCACCATGTATCTCAAGTCTACAAGATGTGAAATGATGTTACAGACATGTAAGCATATTTGTACACTACAGATAATTCCTGCTATAAATAGCCTGCACCATAATGTATACCTTGGGGGGAAATGTTTTGTGTGTTTCCCCCTCCCCACCAAAAGGTAACTACGGTAAAGCAGATTTCAAGGAGAGAATTGTGCTTCTGAATGCTTTCATTCTTCCAGGTGTACTTTCTGGATTAAGGTAATTAAAAAATAAATACAGATGTAATTTAAATGCTAAATATATCTGCACAGACTGTGTTTTAAGCCCAGAAGATAGTACTATGTACAATATTTACAGATGGGAACACTGTATGCTTTGAAAACAAAGTTTTTAGCAAAAATAATTTTAACATAACAGCAACTCAAACTCCAGAAGCCAGGACCGCCTTGAAAAATCAGAAAATCCTTTAAAGTCATGCTTTCAACCTTATCATTGCTCCCAATCTGCTGGGAAGATGATAAAATTTGACCTTTTCCCTTTGAATCACTGGAATTCTCAGACACCACCACAACCATTTTGAAAAATCTCCTGCTTTCAGAAGTAAACTTGAAGCCCCAAAGGGAAGCTGGAAGGAAATAAGGTCACAAGATTCCATAAACTGATTTTCCACAAAACCGAACACTCAGGTATGAATTCTGAATGTTTGAGATGAGTAATCCTTCAAATACTCAAAGGATGCCTTTTAAAGACAAATGGTGCTCTAAGACAAGAACAGCTTTCAGATATTACCTCTAGCGTTGCCATCACCCACCCATATTGCACAATGGGCCTCAATCTTAGAATTTCCATTCCAGATCCCTTCTTTCCCACATGCAAACCCACCCATCATTTTACAAATCCTGGGTGAGGAACAGTCGCTACTTCTCAAGCCGTTACATTCGGTACTTTCTAACTTCTTCAGTTTAACCGCCTCTTTCAGAAACAGCTATCACTAACAACTTTAACAGGAAAGTACCGGAAACTTGTCAGCAAGTAGCTGTGGGGTTGTCTGCCCCTCCAAAGCACACTTCTTTCTAGTCCTCTACAGTTCAAGGCCTGTGGGGGCAAGGATATAAAGAGAAACACAGATGTAATCTAGTAAACATGCCCTGAGCACCATGAGGAGCATTACTGCTTCTGCTCAGTCCTACACACAGAGCTACTGCTTCCTTCTGATCGTTTTGTAAGCACACGTTGAGTTTTACCACCCACATCCTGCCAGACCCTGCAAAGCAGAAGTGAATAAACACACATTTACAACCCTGGTACAGAAAATGATGACACACTCTGTATGGAGTTAGCATAGTTTCTGTAATTCTCAACCAAAATTCATCTCTGAAGGAAGAGGATGAGAAAGCATGTTGAAGCCTATCTACACAAGAGATACAACCCATTGCTGGCAACTGGTACCAATATAAGATGCTCTGAAGTGCCTACAGATCACTCATTAGAGATACAATATGTGAGAGACAGATCTGATATTTCCCTAGAGTACAATCTTACAGTAGATTTCAGTGAGATCTACAAAGGCCTTCATACTTCTGACAGCTGAACAGCAACTGGCACATGCAGGAATGGCTGTAGCCGGCCCAGCATCACCTAGCAGTGCACTGGCAAAGTAGGGAAGAAAGTCTACACCTCCTAGAACTTACTAGGGCCTTGATGAGTTTGCTTTTTACCTTCGCAAAACATACTTCACCACACACACCAAATCCTTTTAAAGACTCGGTTGCCTTTAAAGATTAGAGTAAGTAGAGAGGAGAAATACTACAGCATTCACCAAAGTAGTCCATATAAAAACTGAATTATACAATCACATGCAGCTCATTTAGTAACTTCCTTTTGGTCAACTTTTAGAGAAGTTCTGATTACTGCTCTTGTGCACAAACACCCTCAAATGGGCAAGTTGTCACAGCTCAAAGGCTTGTAACCAGCCCAGAGATGAAAAGTGTAGGACCACCAGCTAAATCAATACAAAATGAAAGCATAGCTCTATGAGATCTATTTCTGTAACTGTCAGCCACAAAATAACAAATGAAAACTGCTATATGCCTCCATCTGGCACATATGGAACTATCATCCTAAACATACCTCAACTGCCACATTTGTTTAAGGTGGGTACCTCCTGCCCATTAGTGATCCAAGTTACAATTCTGGTACATTAAAGGAAGGATAAGGATTTGGCAACACTTGTTTAACATGAGACTGTGACACAGTTTTTCAGTTTGCAAACACAGAGCTATTTGCCTTTAGCTCCTGATGCTCAACACAGCTCAGACTTGCCTCCTCAGGCCCAACTCACAGGCCTCCAAAAGAAAACCTGGAAAGATACAATCTTTTAAATTTGTACTTTGTCTCTAATGCAGCTGACATGTTTGGGGTGTTGCCTACATTACAGGAGCACCAAGAAGCTCTAACCTCAGCTAAGTGCTCCCTTCTTCCTTCGGTCCATACCCCACGCTCCAAGCCGTCAAGTCATTCATTAATGACACAGCAAGAGAAGGGGTATTTCTACACCAGCAGCATAAGCATCAGCCCTGGGTGCTGCCCTCAGACGCATGGGGCTGTGGGGCAACCATGTGCAGGGTGGCACCGAGGGGGCTGTGGTGGCAGTGTGGGTGGCAGGGCAAGCACACTGGGCGAGCATGGAGGCAGGGTGTGCCTGCATGGGAGCATGTGGGGAGACAAGGTGGGCAACTATGGGGTACAGGGGGTGGCAGGGTGGGCATATGTGGGGTGTGAAGCAGAAGCTAGGCACTGGTCATGGCAGGAAACTCTCCCATGGCAGGGACCTTCCCCTCAGGGTCTTTTCAGCTCCGGGGCCTCCAACCAGAGCCCCTCTCCAGTGGGTTTAACCCCCACTGCAGAATAAAAACAACGATGGTTTGTAGACGCCAGGCTTTCCCCTAAGGGATTATCTCCATTTCTGCCCTCACTGTACTGGGTCACTCTGAAAAACACCCGAAGTAAGTAACGTGAAACCGGCGAGGGGAGGCCTGGAGGTGCTGGCTCCCTCCGGAGAACTTGGCTCGGCGGCGAACGATCAGGCCCCGCCGGGTCGCGTTTTCCAGCCGAGAGCTGAGAAAACCACCGCAGGTGCCTCGGGGAGGCGGCGGGAGGGGAAAAACAGCGGACAAAGGGCGGGCGGCACCTGCAACTCACCATCGGTAGCAACCCTCGCTGGCCTCCAGCGTGAAGTTGACGCGGGTGCCGCGGGTGAATGGGAGCAGCACCTTGGGGATGTTGAGCTTGGAGGCGGCGGCGAGGTGGAGGGAGAGGAGGAGGAAGAAGAGAAGAGGCAGCCCCTGAGGCGCGGGGGGAGCCATGCTCCGCCACGAGCAACCGCCGCCGCTGGGGGCGGGAAAGGGCGGCCGCGCGCCGCGGGCGG
>JANHFX010018844.1:17339-30628 GCA_027560015.1 Chloroceryle amazona | reverse complement strand
CATGTTCCAGCTGCACCCATTGCCCCTCGTCCTGTCACTGGATGTCACTGAGCAGAGCCTGGCTCCATCCTCCTGCCTCTCGCCCTTTACATCTTTATACCAATGAATGAGGTTGTCCCTCAGTCTCCTCCAAGCTAAGGAGACCCAGCTCCCTTGGCCTTTCATCATAAGAGAGATGTTCCACTCTTGGTTCTTGGTCCTTCCTTTATTTAGATCACCTGGTCCAAACGCCTGCTCCAAGCTGGGCTGAACCTGCTGTTAGATCAGGTTGCTCAGGGCCTGCTCCAGCCAGTTCTTACTGTCTGCAAGGATGGGCTGGGCCCCTGCCCCAGTGCCTCACCATTCTCACAGTGCGTGATTTTCTTACTTAAAAATCAGATTTTTCTTGCTGCAACTGCTGCCTCCTGCTGCAGTGGTTCAGATGTAGCCTCTAAACCCAAGCAGGTGATGGGAGCAGGAACCACAACGCCAATACTCCCACCATACAGGGGGACTAATGTGGGTCCAACAGGCACGTGACTGGTGTTGCACCCTGTTCTAGAAGGGACACGCTCCTGACTTCCATAACCCTGCAAACTACACAGACATCCCTCAGGGGCTTCTCTGTATCAAAGCGTTCAACGGCGGTAGGAGGGTAAAGTAACTGCACAGAGGTGGACACAGATACACAGAGGAACATCATAATCCCTTTCAAGGATCAATTTTTGGGAATTCCAGTCTGAGCCAGCAAAATTCAGAGCTAATCTGTACTTCATTACCACCGGTTATTTAATCTGATGTTCTTCAGGATTTCCCCCAACACATCTCAACTAATCCACACTCGCAATCTTATTGACAAGTTATTTCCACTTTTCACCTGGGAACGCAACCATTACAGATCCATTTTTAAATACAAGTGACTTCATCTAAGAGCTCTTGCTCTGAGAACAGCCAAGACAAGTTCACCCACGCGGTGGTTTCCTATGAGCTCAATCACTTCTGGCAGACTGAAGAATTGTAGCCTCAAAGATGAATTTTATCAGCGTGGCTCTGACCAAGCAGCGAGGCAGACGCTTTATTGCTGTGCAGACGTCGTGCTCTACTGCAGTTCTTTGAGTATTACCTGCAGTTTGAGGGGAAAGCTAAATTTGGACTCGAGGGACTATACTGTGGGCTCTGCGTGTATGGGATAGGGAATTGTGTTTACATTGTTTATCCTTTAAACCACCCAAATACACCTGCTACATCTGCACGTACTGGGAAGCCGCCAAGAGAAAAGACCGCTTCTTGCTCCAGCCACTGGCTGTGTTGGGACTCTGAAATTAAATATCTGTTTAGATGCAGAAAAGAGCCCCCACCCTTTCCAATTTCTGCCTGTCACCGGCTTGGTGGTTCCACTGGTCCCAGTCTCTATGGTTCCTATGGAACGCCTGCAGCGACAACGGGATGGCCCCTGACCTGTTCCCACACCACAACCTGCCGTAATTTGACTCGGGTGGCTTCTGAAGAGACAAAACAAAGTGACAAAGCTCCACGGGTGCCGACAACACCGACACCGGGGGCTCACTCGCTCGCTGCCTTCCCCAGGGGAGCTGCACCGTGCTCATCCCAGCTCTTTCCGTGTGCCGTGAGGAAAACATCAAGCACAAAGGTCCAGTTAAATGCTCACCGGAGCAGCAACGTCTTCTTGAAGAGAAATAACCCGCACCCCTCTGCACCTACACACCACGAAAAACTGCTCTTCAAGTGACACGCTGCAGCGACGTCGCACTGCTTGGCAAATGTTTGTTTTAGTGACACGGAGGAACAGAAATGAGCCCAGAGTTGGGGAACACAAAGAGATTTTTATGTGACCCGAGGCTGCATTGCCAGCAGCAGGTGTGGCTTCGGGGCTGCCTCAAATAGAAAAGGCAAGATGGTTTTATTGGTTTTTTTTTTGCATGTGTGTACTATTGGGTAACATTCGTTGTATCGGCCAAGATTCCACAAATCGAGGGGGAGAAGAGTTTCAGAAAATGGCATTTCACAAGCAGAGGTAGTGAAGAACCCCTGGGCTCGCCGTGACACACTTGGGGTGATCATTATGAGGCCAACAATTGAGATAAAGAATAAAACTGGGAATTTTCTGAAGATCTTCCAAATTTAGAAAACACACATAAAAGAGTTAGGACAGGAAAAAAAATATAGCAGCTTCTAGAGGCTGCAACAGATTTCTCTGTTTCTTATTGAAGTAGCAACTAATGAACATTTACCTGTTGTCATAGAATTCATCTTTGCTCACACATTTATGGCATTGGTATTTTCATGTATGACACCGTTTTTACCAAGTCATAAATTAAAGACCAGAAATTCTCACTGGTTAGAAGCACTCAGGGCACACGGTTGCCCACCGAGTATTTCTGAGACCCCTGACTGTTGATCTGCCAAAAAAAATCTTCTCTGCTACATGTTTTATTGTGTCCATCTGCCCAAATCAAGCACTGCAAAACACCACCTAAGAAAAACTGAGATTCAGAGTGTAAAGTTCATTTCCCGGCTATGCCAAATGGGTTACCTGAGGTTACTGGAGGAAGAAGAGGACAAAGAGGAAGTAAAAAGGGTAGATGTGTCCTGCTTTAAGTACTATTAATCCTCCAACCTTAAATTTAGGAGGGGATAAGTTTAGTAACCCGAGAGGATCTATTGCTATGCACAGTTCTCCTCTTTATTTGAGTGCGTTCCTTGGGAATGCTGTAAGAACTACACCGGGCAGCGAGGGGGCAGCCCCAAAGGGAGGAGGGAAAGTCAAGAGAGGGTGGTGGAGAAGTAAGGCTGCCTTTTCAGTGCGGAGTCATTTAACGTGAGGAACCACTCCCTTCATTCCCCCCCGCCCCCTCAAAAAAAAGAAAATGCCCTTGAAATTTTCTTTGCATGAAGAAAAATATGTTAAGTGGATGGGCTCGTTTCTTTCAACAGTACAGAATCACAGAATGGCTTGGATCTTAAGGATGATCCAGTTCCCAGGGCACAGACACCTCCCACTGGAGCAGGCTGCTCAAAGCCCCATCCAACCCGACCTTGAACACATCCAGGGCTGGGGCATCTACAACCTCCCTGGGCAACCTGTCCCAGTGTCTCACCACCCTCAGATTGAAGAGCTTCTTCCCAATTTCTAACCTGAATCTATCCTCTTCCAGTTGAAAGCCCTTGCTAACCCTCAACTGCTTCATTTCACATGCAGAAGGTCCTAAAAGCAAAATCAGCTACAGAGCACAGCATTCCTTTGTCTCTAAATGTTTTAGTCCTTCATCTTCTCTCTCTGCGAAGGGCACGATCCAACCTTCAAGGCAGCGCGGTGGGGTGGGAGTGCGCCGTTGCTCTCTTTCCCTCTAATCAGAGATCTTCAGCAGGCTAATCTCTTGCCATCCTTGTATTTTTCTTGGCAGTTGGTTAGCTCCAAGTGCTTCTGGAACGGCACTAATGTATTACAGTTTTAGCAGTCTGATGCAAACCGCATCCAGTGCCCAGAATTACCCACGAACCGCTCAAAGAAAGTTGGCTCATGCGATTTAAATCCCGGGCATTGCTGGGCAAGCCTCCATCCACAGCTCGTGGTGTTCCTTCAGCTCCTGGCAGGGGCCCAGCATTTAGCAGTTTTTCCATAGGGAGGAAGTGCTCAGTTTCTAAAATTTGCAGATATGGAATATTAGCTTCCCCCTCTTGGATAACAGGTGGAGTCCTTCGCAGCCAGGGACGCTCGCCGCAGGGTTTTTTTTCCACCAGTAGCTCCTGCCAAGGCATTCTTCTCTCCAGCACGAAGTTTACGTTACAATAACGAAATGGGGGACACCAGGAAACCTTACAGAACAGCTCTGCAAAACCCTGCTGGCCTGGCGAGGCTCGTTGGACAACCAAAGTCTGATCTTTATCTCGAATGAAGCCTCATCACTATGGTGGTGGTGTTAGCGTTTGCTTCTTCCCCAGAGCCTGCCGAGCGCGCAAGTGCCGTCAGACTTCTGATGAGTATCAGCAAGGCAACAGCTTCGACTGCCTGCCAAGGTTTTTGGTTTGCATATCTCCTGGGCATCCCCACGGGACGGAGATAGGAAGATCAGGGAGCAGGAGCAGCCAGATGGGATGAGACTGAAGGGTTCAGAGAACCAAGAAACGAGCTCCAACAAGGTGTAAACAGTACAGTGCTGCTCGCTTTCTAAGGGAGGGGGGGCATCACATTTAGCAACCCCCCAGCCTGTGACTGGTGTTACATTCTCACTATATGACAAATATGCACAGGATAGGAGTGAGGAGAGCAACTAAACCACCTGACAAATTCCTAAGAAATCGCTTGGGATCAGCTGAGTGAGGAAAAAACCAAACCACCTTTTCACCTCCACACGGAGCACGGGGGCTGGTTACAAACCCAGAAGCTCCAGCAGTAACCACACGTCAGCCAGGCTGTCACGGGCGCTCACAACTAAGGCAACTGGTTTCTCCACAACATGCCCAGTAGTACAGGGGTTTAACATAAATACACAAACAACATTCAGTGCAACTGTCTTCGGGCAGACCAGTTCTCGACAGCACTTCAGCAAGAGCTGCTCAGCAGCACGGGCACTTCAGCTGCCCCTCGACCTGCGCTGCTAGCACTGGGTACAGTAGTGTCTGTAACCAGGGAGAACCTGACCCAAAGCTCATTGCACTTCTAAATCCAGCCCCGTTGAGTAAATACTTAGTTTACAAACAGTATCACTTAGTGTCATATGATCATGGAATCAAGCAGCGGCAGTGTGCACACAAGAGCCTGGAATCAAAGTCAGCCAGGAAATCTGTAAGAACTGCTGCTGTTTTAACTTTGGTTGTATTTAATTCTCCGGTGCTCCCTCCTTGGTTGGTCAGGGCTGGAGAGAAAGAACCTCTGAACCTTCTCAAGGCGGAGGAAAGATGTGAGAAGGGAAAAGAAGAAAGGGCTACGCGCTTGGCGTCTGCGTTACGTGGTTCTGCTATGAGTACACCGGTCTTGTGACCGAACCCTATCTCAGTGACTTCTCTGGGCAAGAAGAGTGAAAAATCTTGTAATCCTACCGTGTCGGATCCTCGGGTAGCAATCCTCGTGGTTCCCACATAGAAATCATGCTTGGCAGCTCCCCTTGTCACACGTAAATACAAGACATAAACTAGCGAGGCAGACACGTGCTGCCTTTCTTAATCGAGTCATTGGGTCAGCAGGGGCCGTGCTCCATCTCTTCTTAACTACTGCTGTAGTCATCTCCTGACCCTCCCAGGAGCGTGGTACCTCTCGGCCTGTGCAAAATGCTGCTGTTGAATCAGAGTGCTCATGAAACCCCCACTATTAATTCTTTCACCAGATTCTCCTCCAAATGTTGATATCATCTCCAAAGCTCTTTATACATCCAGCCCTCCCCTGCCATGGTTTTATCTCCCTCTGCTCCACAGTTCTCTATTTCTGAAGCCCAAGTATTAACAAACACCTCAGATTCTTCCACACAACCCTACATCCCCGGGGTAACATTCTCACAGTGATCTGTGGGACCCTTCTCCTTAGATCACTGCCCAGAAAGCCACTCCAGTCCTCGTACTGGGAAACAACGGGACCCTGAGGGCAGGGACCATCTGCATTGGTTCAAAGAGGACCCAGCTCTCACCACACGGCAGAGAACAGCAACACACACCCCACTGAACCACTGCCTCGGGAGATTTCTAATCTAATCTTTCCTGCTCAAGGGAGGTCCTGCAGCCAACTCTCACCAGCTTTCCAGGCCCTGGATGTGTGCGTCCCAACATCTACATACAAACCAACACACACTTGTATTTACTCGTCGGAAATCCAGGGAACTTTGCAGTGCTGGAGAAGGACTAGTATGGCCAGGACTAGTCATGTCTGCAGTCATTCTGATCCAGAACTGACTCACCTCCACTGCTTAGGTGCTTCATTTGCCCAAGCCTCCAGTTCTCCCCTCGCAGATGTTGTCATGCTAGAAACCCGACCTCTGCTCACTTGGGTGGCAGAGGCTGCACCACCCCTAAGCTACAAAAGATTCTGAATTAAATGTGGAGTGACAGAAGGGGGTTTTGTTCATACAAACCGGGCCCTTTCCTACCCCTACCAGTGGGACTGTTTTTGACAAGATCAGACAGATCCACATCACACTCAGACTGATTAGAAGGGGGTTTGGGGCTAAACAAAGAGCCAGAGAGTTACTGTAGTGAATACAGGCCCCAAAAAGCACTACAATAAAAGCAGAATACTCCCTGTGTGCATGCAAATGCAGTCTTGAATTCAACCCCAGACCCCCACAACATCTTCAGTAGGTTTAAGTCCAGGTTGACAGGTCCCTCCTGATCCAGCCACATGTTCCCACCCCTTGCCTTGCAGAAGATTCATGTCAACCACATTTGCAGAGTGTAAAGACACAAATGAACTCAGAGCAAAGCTCAGTGCCCTCACAGGACCTGCCCTTTCCCACTGCCTGCAGACCAGCACCAGCACATTACAACAGGATGAGATTTATCCCACCCTCCGTGACTTACCAGTCCCATGAGAAACCTCCAGGACTTCTCTGGAGACAATCAAAACCCATCCAGATGTGTTCCTGTGTGACCTAACCTAGGGGATCCTGCTCTGGCAGAGGGCTGGACTCGATGATCTTCTGAGGTCCCTTCCAACTCCTGCCATTCTGTGATTCTGTGACTCAAGATTTACCACGTGGCACCTTAACCTAAGGCTTGGTTTTCTTTACCACAACCTTATGCTAGTTGATTTGTGCAACTAGAGTTCTCTGAGGAGTTTCAGAAATGGTTAAAGAGCTTCTGCAAACCAGCGTGACACCGCTACCAGTAGCAACATTAACCATTAATACACTGGGCTGGAAGAATTAGCAGGCCAGTTACGTCTTGCTGCCACAACACAGGGGTCACAGAGGTGACAAGATTTGCTTCTCTACTGTCCTCCTGGCTAAACTATATGGAACAAGGTTAGCCAGGAGATGAAAGGAGTCAACCTTCTACTGAGTGCAAAGTAAGAGTAAATAATATGATGTCAACATAGGCCGCAAACCAGCCAGGGTTCCGCAAACGAAGACAAGCCCGATGACAGCTGAACAGCATCAGGGTTAAATCTGGGAACACAGAGAGAGGAGCTCGCAGAAAACAAAGAGAAAAGCACTCCCAAAATAGCCTTGCAACTGTCACCACTAGCGACTGTCAGCACTGGAAGGTATGACCTTGCCATTGTGCCTCACGATCACAGCTCTGGCTCTTAAGGGGGGGATTTGTCAGAACCAGCGCTACCAAAAATTCCACTTCCACACGATCCTGTATCTCCAGCAGCACCGCCCACACTCACCGGTGATCCTGGGAACGACAAACGGCTCTTACAGGTGCTCCTGCAAGACCACAGAGCTTCTGTACCTTGCCTTCTCTCTTGTCAGTGAACGTACGGCTACGATCCCCTGCGCGGGCACTTCGGCACTGTGAACCCTGCTACGAAATCTTCACGCCTTAAAATCCTCGTGCAAATTAATTCTGACACAATCGTATTAGAACCAGCAGAAAGATGTAAATGCTGCTTTAAAGAGAGCGGGGAGGGGAGGATAAAAAGGGTATTATTCATTTTCTCATCTGATTAATAAGCTGTGTTGCTTCAATTTTTAACAGCAGCTGAGTCATATTTCTCATGTAAGCAGGAAAAGAGATATGGATTATGTCAGATTTTTCTAGTGGAAAAAAAAACAAACCACACAACAAATCCTCAGCAGTATCCATGCCAGTCATCAAAAGAAACCAACAACAAACCTCTTTGAACGATTAGCACAACAAAAAACCCAGCAGAGCACAAGGGAAGAGAGGAATACGTGCAAAGGCATAATTATTGCAGGAACGTAGCATTTTCAAGATGAAATAGCAGCATGAAATGTCAGGTGGAGAACTGCTTTGAATAGCAGCCGTGTTTTGAAACTCTCCACGCCTTCATCCAGGCACACGGGACATCAAGTGATTTAAAAGGAGGGAGATGTAAATATCTGCTGCACTAGCCTATGGGAGGCTTAGCTGAATGTCTGGGGAATTCTTTATAATTATCAGGACTCCTGCTCTAGCTGAGCAGCCATGGCATTGCCAGCGGCTGCCAAAGCACCGGGCTCCACTTCACCCCCGGCTGGTCCATTATCTGCTCTCCCCACGGTAGCCCTCAGCATGCCAGAGCTCCCAGCTCTGCTGCCTGAGGATCAGCGGGAACCGACGGAGCAAAGAGAAGCTCAGCTGGACGCTCCCAGGCTCCGTTTTCAGGAATCAGGAGCGAAACGGCTCTGCCTGCACCGCTGCTGGGATGACGGGCACACGGCAGTGCCGGCTGCTCGCCCCTCGCTTGCTGATCCAACGGCGCTTTGGCAGGTCTGGGAAAGCCAGCAAGGACCACAGCTACTTCACTGTGCAAAGAGCCACGGGGATCAACCCCTTGGGCCAACCCCTCCAGCCTCCCATTTGTGCTCCCACGTGTCCAGCAACCTCCACCTAACCCGCCTCGCGTTCCGACAGGACCCAATGCAGTGATTTTCCACTTCCCCCCGGTGCTTTTCCTCTGCAGACTGGTTTGCCATTGCAGCCACAGCCCAGAACACAGGCCGTGTGGGACCAGCTTTAAAATCCAATCTAGATTATCATTTTACTCCCTTCCTTTTCATCATCTTCATCCCCCTAATTCCAACATGATTTTTAATACCCATTATTTCAACAGCAATTGAAGGCTAATACTTTGTACCATCTGAGAAGAGCTTGAAACGAGTCCAGTACTTGATCAACTGCCAACACTAAAAATAAAGTCTTTCTGTCACTAAAAAGCAGGGACTGCCAGTTTTCTAATGGTATAGAGCAGCATTAGTTTTTCAAGTCTCACCAGTTCAGTCATTCTGACCATTAAGTATGTAATTTCTCTCCCACTCAGACAGTGCTTTCTGGCACTGGATCAAGACAGCATATATAAAATCCTGCCCTTAAATTATTGAAATTTTAGTTCCTGCCTAAAATAACTCTGCATTTCATAATTAGAAAGCTCACGAGCATTTCACTCCTGCGTGGAAAATGGAAGTTTAGCTACTGTGGGTTTGCTTAGCAAAGAAATGTTCTGCTAAGAACTCACTTGTTCTCCAGCTCTGCGGGTGCTACACCAGTAGTAATACTGGGCCTGTTTAATGCAGCTCCTAAAGGCACTTTTACAATGCAGGCAAAAATATATCTGTGGTTCCTCTCATCAGCTTTATTACACAAACACATTCTGCATTTCCAAGATGCGACCTTAGATCAGCTTCAGCCAAACTAACGTGGTCTCCCGAAGCCCAGGGCTGACACTTGCCCCGCTGTCTGGAATGGTCACTGGAGGCTGCAGAGGAGCGTGGTGAGGCTAATGCCAAATGAAGACTGACCTTGAAAATAAGGGAGAAAAACCAAAACAACAAACCAATTTTAAATAAATAAATAAAATCACTGTTTAGTCCACTTGGCAAGGTTACTCCCAAGGCAGGGCAGGGCCACTCCGTGCTCCAGCAAACAATCCTCTATGGGGAGAGTCTCTCCAGGGCTTCTCCTAACCAGGGAGGGATGGAAAAACCAGCTGCAAATGATTTCAGCTCCAGCTTAGCAAAGTAAAGATGGGATCTGTGTCACCTAACTTTAGACCTTGAAGATAGACAGAGAAATCTCTGCTGGCCACTTCAGGCTTCCTTTGGTCTCTCACGGCAGGATCCTGCAGCAGGCTCTGCTGGCTGAAGCCAGGGCTGCCTTTCTGCTGCCCTGTCCTGCCCCGGCCAGCAGGCCAGCAAGGGGCACTGATATTCATTCCATACCCCAGGAGCTAAACTGGCTCACAGGGGGACCAGGCAAGCATTTAAACCGGGATGAAAGCAGCAGGAAGTGCAGGACTGCAGCAGCTTAAGACTTCACTCGGACACCTTGCTTCTGCCACGACAGGCAGCTCACACCAGACAGCCCTGAGGTTTTTTCCCCACCAGAGAAAGCAAAAAAAGTCACTCCAGCAAAAGCATGGCTTTCACAGAAACCAGCTCTTCCTGACAGATGCCAAAGCTCACGGAGGAGAAGTACCATGAAGTCCCCCATGTGCCAGTAAGTGCCCAGTTAGCACAAAGTGCTAAGAAGATGATGAGAACATTGGTTATGTGCAGGAACACCTCAGCGGGACCGCAGAAGGAAAGAAGGAGGAGATTCCTTTGGTGGATTCGGACTCATAGACAGTTTATTCAATGAGCAGAAGGTCAGGCCCTTGGTTTTCATGTGCATCTTTGTCTTGCGGCCACATCAGGTTTTGTTTCAAGATCTGAATCTCACTTTTGTGGCCAGAAGAACACAAACAAACAGTTGGTGAATAAAAAGAAACACACATTCCAGTTATTTGTTCTCACAGCCACTCCTGCAGCACCTGGGAAAAGGTAAATCATCTTCTTTGCAGGTAGCCAGGCAGGTGGCTGAATACTCTCTATCAGTCCCCCACGCTCCTGGGGCTCAGCAAAAGCCCTTCACTAGCCAGAACATGGAGCAGCTCCTTCAGTCACTTCCCAGCCTCGTGCAGCTCGGAGCCTTCACATCCAAGCAAACAAGGGGCTCCTCCTCTGTGCTTTGCCCTCTTTCCCACCCGCTATGTGAACAAGGGACTGGTACCCACCCTGGCTCAACCTCCACCCAGCGTCACCATTCCCAGCAGGACAAGATGGAAGATGGAAGATTTGCTTTCACTTGGATTTGTGGCATCACTAAGGATGCTGCAGCTTTAAGGAAGGTCTCCTTTCAAACGCTCATGAAGCCTTGATATCATCTGCTGTTACAGGAAAGTGTAGATGTATCTTTTCTTAAAACATAACAAACCCCCCATCTAAACACAGCAAGCTAAGGGCTGGCCGAGGGCTGGCCTTTCTAGAGGGGTAGGTGAAGGAGAACACAGGAGATCACGGTCCTGCGACAGAGTCTGCACGTTTCTTCAGGAACAGACTTTAAAGAAATCCCAATACTGGAAAGACGTGAGCTCCCTGCGTGTTTGAGAATCTGATTCACAGGAGTTTTCAACTGACAGCTAGAGGTTCAGGCAGAGTTCATTAGAACTTGCCTTTATTCACAGGAAAAAAAATAGAAAAAAAAACAAAGAAAAAAATGAATGGACAGTATTAGGGCTGCTCAAACCATAGGGAAGTGTGGTATTGTCTCAATTTTTGTTGTTTGTTTTTTTTTTCATAGAATGGTTTGGGTTGGACATTCCAATCCCCCTGCCATGGGCAGGGCCACCTCCCACTAGAGCAGGTTGCTCAAAGCCCCATCCAACCCGATCTTGAACATATCCAGAGATGGAGCATCCACAGCTTCCCTGGGCAACCCATTCCACTGTCTCGCCACCCTCAGAGTGAAGAATCTCCTCCTCCTTTCTCATGTGAATCTACCCTCTTCCAGTTTGAAGCAGGAAATAAACTGAAGCAAACTGCAGCATGGCCACCAGTGACAAAATCATTCCCTAGTGACTTTGGAGTGTATCACCCTCATGATGCCATCAGGAGTCCAAAGAGAGCTCAGGGACTCGGATGCCCATGGATAAGGGGAGGTGGTGGCAAACGTGGCACTGAGAAGCGAGATGTTACAGAAAACCACCTGCAGAATAAGGTCACTGGAGGGGAAGAAGTGCTGCTGGGGTGACAGATCTCTGCTAGACCCTTGCACAGACGCTTGGGGAGTGACTGGGAGCTGCGAGCATAGTGGGGCTGCTGCCACGCACCGAACCCCCGTCAGAACGTGACACCAGATACCTCCTAGTTTGAAAGACAGACACAACTAAGGTGTCAACTTTCCCCGGTGACATTAATGGCATTTTGAGTCTAATCAAGGACTGTGATCTCTGTGATCAAAGAAATACGGACCTAATACTAACTTCAGTTTTCCCAGGACTAACATAAGCCTGGTTACTCGCTCCGACGCCACGGACATGCCCCGCGTGGTTTAGATGCTGGCAGCCCAGCGTGAGCTCCTGACTGAGGGCTCTGTCAGGACTTTTGAAGTGGCACAGAGACCTGGCTGGCAGATGCTGAAAAAAGGCCATAGCCAGAAATGGACAGAGCAATGAACGTCCACGGCGAAGGGAGGAGCTGCAGGGAGAGCAAGCTCTGCACCTCTGGAACTACCACTTAGAGAAGGAGCCACCAGGCAGCCAGACTAAGCTTGCAGGTGACCTACAGCCATTAGTCACCCTTAAAGTAAAGCAAAAGCCCATGGAAGTGGAGCTAGAGGATGGTGATTTCCATGTTTACTGCACTGTGTCACTGCTGTATTAGTCTGCAAGGGCTGGCACAGGCCATCCTCACAAACAAAGCACCACAGCCTGGGCAAACAGGAGAAATTACAGAGAGGGCAAGGTCTGGTGACACAGCCCGGCTGCCAGAGTGACGAAACAGTCTCCCTTTGGAGGGGATCACCCCATTTCTGCCAGAGAGGGAAGAGAAGCAAAGTGCATCCCGCAGCGGGGATGTCAGAGGTACCACAACAATCCTGCAGCTGGGTCCGTCTCGCCAGGAACAGGCCTGCGTGTCTCCAGGACCACGGATGCACCCCTGGCTGTTCAAGCTGAAGCAGGAGCTAGGACATGAGCAAGTGATCTTGTGATCAGGAGTAAGGCCAAAGGGGTGGTGATAACCACAGACTGTGGTGACTTGCCTGCATCATGGACACAGCCAGCAGAGGCTCTGGAAACAACATGGCTTGTGTTAGAAAGGGGGGCAGTGGTACTTCTTGGGTACTGCTCTTGCAAATCCCGTTCCAGCTACACGTAGGAACAAACAGACCAGTGGCAAGCGTCTCAAAGTATGGCTGAGATGGAAAGGAGGAGTCACTGGGAAGTGAGGAAACTCCTGGAATGGAGAAAGGGAGAGGTTATCAAACCCCAAAAGAAGCAAGCTGCTGGTGCTTATGTTAGCAGATGGTGTGATACAGAATAGCAGATGAATGGGAAATTGTGACAGTCCTGCAAAGGGTAACTAAGCATGAGGACAAGGGAGATCCAAGTGATACAATCCAGAGACACCTACTCAACACTTCTCACCAAGCCCCTCACCAAGGCTCCTAAAGATACTGAATTGCATGGGTGAGAGGGAAGATCCTTGCATCATTAAACATTTTCATGATGGGGAAACCAAAACAGAATCTTAGAATCATGGAATAGTGGGGGTTGGAAGGGACCTCTGGAGATCATCAAGTCCAAGCCCCCTGCCAGAGCAGGGTCACCCAGGGCAGCCCACACAGGAACAGAGCCAGGGGGGCTGGAAAGTCTC
>JANHFX010018844.1:5402-17239 GCA_027560015.1 Chloroceryle amazona | reverse complement strand
AGAGCAGGAGACTCCACAACCTCTCTGGGCAGCCTGGGCCAGGCTCTGGCACTGGAACAGTGCAGAAGTTTCTCCTCACGTTGAGGAGGCAATTCCTGTGTTTCAGCTTGTGACCATCACAGGGCACAACTGAAATACATGATAGACTGTCTTCCTGGACATCTCTGCAGAAATCTTTCCTGAGATCCGTGCCACCGAATGTATTAAATAAAGGACCTGGAAGAGGAGGTGATTAGTGAGATGAAGTTTACTGAGGTCTGTACCACCAAATATATCACATAAAGGATCTGGAAGAAGAGGTGATTAGTGAGATGAAGTTCAAGATGGTAAAGAAAAGGACAAACTTGCAGAATACTGAGCAACTGGTGACAACATGGCAGATGAAATCCAAAGCAGATAACTGTGGAGTGAATCACTGGCAAAAAATATACCTAATGTCATATAACAAAATGAAAAGCTTTGAGCTTATTACTGCCGTTCAGGAAAAAGCTCTTAGGATTATAACAAATAGCAGTAGGAAAATATCAGCTCCAAGCTCAGAAATCAAAGCAAATTCTAGAAATTACTTGGAAGGGAACAAAACAAAACCAAAAATATTATTAGGCCCCTATGCAACAGTGCACTAGGTTTTCAGTATCACGTGAATTTCCAGTCTCAGCAACTGAATGTGGTAGACATGAGTAGGATGGGAATTAGAAAAAGCTTAACTTAAAGGAAAACCAAACAACTTTCCTCACTTTCCAAATCTGTTTCTTATGGATTTCTGTGGCATCGCAAATGTGGTTTATACAATTTGTAGGGAACCAAAGGTATAAGGAATGATTTTTTGGGAAAATACTGGCTAAAGAAGAGTTCAGAAAGATAAGAAAAGAAGCTGTAAAAGGTTTGAGGAAAGCAGGACACGTGCTCTACATTCGGCTGTAACCTCGACCCACGGCAGCCGTACCCACAGGATCCAGCACAGATGGCAAACCCTTGAGCTCTGCAAATACTCGTCTGAAAGTCTCACCAGCACAGACCAAGGAGGCCCAGCTCTCTTCCTGCTCTTCAGCAGAAATGTAGAAATAGGGATCGGGATTTACTGGGGGCAGCTGGAAGCAAAAGGGAGGCTGGAGGGAACAGACCCCAGACTCCAAACGTTCTTGCAACAAAGCCAAAGAGGAAAATTCCTACGCTTAGGCAGGAGATGCACCAAGGCAAAACAAGGACAAAATGGACACGGCATCAGCTCTGATCACTAGATACCCACTCAGGACAGGGATCAAACCCACTGCAGGTCTCATTCGTGAGAGGGCAGCTCTGCTCCTGCCAGGCCTTGGCCACCACGGCCAAGGTACCGGCGGCAGCTCCAACAGCTCCAGCGCCGCAGGGAGCTCGCTGCTCGCTTAGGGTCTTAATCTTTCAAAGCAACATTTGCCAAATATATTGTTACAGTGCTAATGATTTATACCATTACTTCTAACTCTGCTTTACCATCGTTATCATCTCCATCCCCGCTGGGTAATTAAGGCTGGACCGCGTGACTCAGCGGGGTGCTGCTGAAGAAGAAAGCGCATCTCATTCTGCAACACATTACAGACAACTGCTGTTGGTAAAGCCCTGAAGAAAATTATTCTTGGGCTGAAGAGATCTCCACTTAAGTATAACATCCAACTTGAAAGCAACACACTCCTAAGAAGCCCAGAGGAGAACAAGGCTCGCTGTAAATTCAGAAGACATCACGTAGCTAGAAAGGTGAAATAAAACCAGCTTTACTGTGTCTAGGTAAAAGTTTGAGGAGGACAGTCTTCCAGGGGTGGGAAGACTGTTATGAAAGGGAAGGAGATTGCAACCAGAGGCAAACAAAGAATTCAGTTTCATTTGGAAGAATCAGGTGAAACAGAGAAACGCTTCCTAACTGCTTTGCTTGGCAGGCGCTGGGGCAGACTTCCCGGGGAGGTGCAGACGAGCTCTTCCCAAAGATGTTCAGGAATGGATGAGTTAACTGTCGTTGGGGAAGAGCTCGGATAAACCTGTTTGTGCTTAGTGCTGAGGCCGGGACTGGAAGAAGGTCTCCTGTGATCTCTCCCAGCCACTCCACAGCTGCAGCACTGTCCTCACTGCTGAGACAGCACCGACTGGTCCTGTGGGGCAGGTCTGAGAAAGAACAAATGACAAAAACCCCAAACAAATGACAGAGGAAGAGCTGCAGCTTTCAGCATCCAGCATCACACAGCAGAACTATCAGCTCTGCTCAAAGAGGCCAAAGGCTTAGAAAAGCAGCTTAAATAGACTAGAGAAGGGGCGAGTGGTGAGAGTGACCGAGACCAGGGCTTAGTGACAAATACAAACAAAGAGAGAATTAAAAAAGAGAGCGAGCGAGCTGGTAGCTTTGTGAGTAACAGGTAGCCCCAAATCTCCAGGGCTCCAAGGGTTTCATCAACATAACACTATCTTCAAAGCCAACCCCGGAATGCAATTACATTAAAATCTCTTCTTTTCCCTAATGCAGCAGTTCTTGGTTCGGACAGGGCTTGAATTTTTAAGTCAGCAGCACAATTTGCAGGAAGCTGGGCACAATGTCAGCACATGGATTCCCTCCCGAAGACTACAATCAATTCTTTGTTCCTTGTTCACTTTCTGCAAAGCTGAACAATTTTCTTTAAGATTAACAGCACCTCAACTAAATGGAAAAGAATGGATTTTATGGACTGGGTTGTAGACCAAAGACAAACCAGTGCTCGAAATAGCTATAAGACAATATTTGGCCATAAGCACGGGGCTGCTTCTATAGCAGCTATTAATAAGGGATCAAAAATAACTCCTGCAATATGCTCTGAAGTTTAAGCCTTGGCTCTGCTGGCATACAGGTTGGCACAGCCCTGAAGTCTCTCATCAAGAGACAGACAAATTTACCACTTATCTTTTTCGGCGCGAGGGAACGCTCGTTCAGAATAACTCGAGTGATATCAGTTTAAAAGACAAACCATTTAGGGCTGCGAAGGTCAAATCCTGTTTGTCAGTCACCCGAGGAAGGAAAGAAAAGCCAAGTGCAAACCGTAAAGAAGAAATCCATCCTTTGCAAGAAGCCCCAGACGCTGTGTCCAGTCAGATCTATTAGTGCAGGCAACTGCAAGCCAGGAACAGAAAAAGGCTCAAAACCTCACGGATCAGCAAGGTGCCATCCCACACATACACTTATTCTTTCATCTGGTTTAGAGGAGTCTGAAATGGAATCTTCACGGCCCTGCAGCAAGTTACCCACCAATTCAATAAAATAGGCTGTTAGATATGAAGCACCACTGCCCACCATTTGTACAGTATA
Source organism: Chloroceryle amazona (assembly GCA_027560015.1). Classification (NCBI taxonomy): domain Eukaryota; kingdom Metazoa; phylum Chordata; class Aves; order Coraciiformes; family Cerylidae; genus Chloroceryle; species Chloroceryle amazona. The sequence continues at coordinate 13,935 of JANHFX010018844.1, read as the reverse complement.
ATATTGCTTAGCCTTCAAAAAAATCACTGGGTTTTAATTTTAAACTCCTACTTTCACATTTGAGAAGGTATTTGGCCTAATTAATTCATTTGGCCCTATCTTATTCTCTCTTCTTGACTCCTCTCTGTAATAAATAATGCCTTTTTCATTATTCCTGCTATCACAGAGATAGAGATTCCTGCCACACCATCCTACAGCCTGGCAATCTGTATCTTAACTTACAGTTAGAATTTATCCCCTCCAAGCAGCTTCTGAACATATCTAAGCTTTTGGCACAAACTACGCCCTAAAGCAATTAGTTCCACAGCTGAATTTTAATACTGGATGAAAAAGTATCTGATTTAAAATTCTGATGGCCTTTAATTCTTCCTTATGGGAAAGAGCAAATATTCCTAATCACATCTTACACATCAGTCCTATCTGTGCTTGGGGCTTTCCAACATGGAGGAAAAAAAAAAAAATCCTAGACAGGTTTGATCTTTCCTTGTGTTAAAGCCACTCCATGACTTGGAGCACCTTGCTGTGATTTCCAGTCTCTTTCTACTGACTACGTTTCTGGGGGTGGAAAGAGGACTGCACACACCAACTACAGATGGGCACAACAACGTACACTGGCTTTATGACTTCTGCTTTATTTATTCTTTTCTTAACAAGACCTAATGGCTGATTTGCCTTTTCAGCCCCTGCAGTACTTCCATGCTACCCCATTAAATCCCTGGAAAACCTTTTCCAGCCTGTTGCAGCTGGACTAGGATCCCGTTTCCCCATCAACATTACTTCCCATTTCCCGACCAAATTTTGCCAGCCATTTTATTAGCGAATGAGCCAGTCTTGTGAAACCCTTCCCTGACAGCTTTCCTTTTGTTATCCTGAACATGCAGCACCATCAACACACTGCTACCTCACTCTTTAGGCCCTTCTCCATCCCAGGCAAAGCAGTGTGGACTCCAGGGGACATGCACTGGGTAACTCCACTTCCTCCTGCAACCTGATCGTTTGTTTTACCTCTTTCAGGCAGTAATTGAGCAACAATAAGATCTTTAATTTCACAACAGCTTTGTTTCTTAGGGCTTCCACAGAGGGACCTTGTCAAAAGCACATTGGAAATCCAAATGTACCACCTCAACCAGGTTGCTCCTCTCCACGTGCTCGACAACTCCTTTGGGTTGATCATTTCCCAGGTTCTTCTTGAAGTCCTTTTTGGAAGTTAACACCAGATGGAGAAGTGTCACCTCCAATTGCCATGGTCCTGCTCCAGGGATGGTCTTCTGGTAGTTGGTTTGGTTTAAGGGATGTGTTACACACAATGGAGAAGAGCTTAGCGATTTCATATGCCAGTTCTTCCTGAACAAATACCAACTGATGCTGAAGACCTGACACTTTTGATTTGTCCGAGTAGTTCTGGAAGCTTTTCTGTCAATCCTGCAGCTTGATAAAGCTTAGAAAGCTGATTTATTTATTTTAAGAGCTCTTTGTACAGGAAAGACTGAAGGCACGCAGCCAGAGCATCACTGAGAAGCAATACAAAACACAGCACACAATGGTAAAACTGGGACAGAATTGTCATTTGAAACTATTTAACTGAGCCACATCCAAGACTCTCTCAATACTCCCCAGAAAAAAAAACCCAACAACCACTACTGTGTGCTCCCTGAATGCAGCATGTATCCATTACAGGGATTTATGACAGCGAGGAGACAGCACCCGGGCCACCCCGTATAAAAGATGATATGTCACAAGGAACAATGTATCATTCTTTCAATATCGAAATCATTAGGATTTAAAATCCACTAAATCACCGCTTTTCAGTTTTCTTTATTGAAAGTCCCCCCGTTGCACAGACACAATGCACAGCAGCTCGTCTAAGTTCTGTCTGTCTGTCTGCAGCAAATAAACTCGCCCTCATGCCCCCACCTGTCCCCCCTGCAGCTCCACGTACCAGAGGAGAGACCGAGGAACACGTGTGTGAGCAGGGAGGGGATGCAGAGTCTAGGAGGAGAGGAGGGACAATCCTGCCTCCAAGTTGTAAGGCTCACGTTCTGCACTTCGCACCGAGGTCTAACACGCCTGGTATGCAACAGGCAGCCCATCTCATGCTGGGGATGGTGTGGGGATGGAAAGTCCAGGCTGAGGAGCTGCAAGGGCTTCTAATTGCCTTTCAGCTATCCCCCCAAATTTATTAGACTGAGAGTAGCCATTTGACAGAGGGTCTGGGAAACAAATGGTAGAGGGTAGACAAGTGACATGGGGACTGGAGAAGAGCTCAACAGCTCCAGGACAGTCCAAACCCCCAGAGCAGCACTGAGGTCCAGACAGCATCTGGGCTGCCCCAGAGCAACACACACCTGGGGATGGAGGAGCAGCTCTTCACACTCTGGACTCTCTACAACTCTTCACACAGCGGAATTGCCCAGGAATGGCAAACCAACTGGAGTCAGATCCCAGCCAGGACTATTGAAAGGAACACAGAGCAGTCAGTTGCCAAACAATGCTATTTTCCTCACTGGTTCCTTCTCCTCCAAGCCAGAAGCTACTCAACTTGGCCCAAGGGAGGGACTCAAGCTGCCAAAACCCACTCTCCCCTCACTGCCCTGATTGCAGAAGGGATGGTCTGCAAATCACAAGAGCTGTTCAGTCCTGCTTACCAGACAGGTTTCACAGACTCACAGCAATGGTAGGGGTTGGAAGGGACCTCTGGAGATCATCTGGTACAACCTCCCTGCTCCAGCAGGGTCACCCAGAGCAGGGAGCCCAGGGTCACATTGTCCAGGCAGGTTTGGAATCTCCCTCTGAGCAGCCTGGGCCAGGCTCCAACACCCTCACACCAAACAAGTTTTTCCTTATGTTCCTCAGCTGCTGGCAGTAGCAGTGCCTTGGCCAACTCTGTGATGTGGGTGCTGAGGTTAAGATAAGCTGGACCCCAGGACATACTTTCTGCAAGGACCCAAGCTACACCCTGCTGCCTTATCTGCTCACTCTTGCAGGTGATTCACAGGCACTGAGCAGCCGTCACTCATGGCCTGCTTCCAACAGCTACAGCTACTCATCCCCCTCCACAGAGCCCAGTCCCTACCCTGGTGCCTCCTGAACCCTCGTTCCACACTCAGAGGGCACCAAGCAACAGTTAATACCTGAAGTGCAGCAGGGATTAAATTGGTCGCTGGACTGAAAGTCAAAAGGGCTCCACTAAAGTGGCCTCACAAGCCCAAACTGACAGTTCAGCTGCTTTAGAGCATTTCCTACAGTGTCAGCCTTTCTGCTCATGGGAGCAGCAAGAAGCATCTTCAGCAGCTGGAAGACAATTGCTAAGCTCATTAATAAAATTAAGGCAGCCAAGAAAGATAAGAGAACATCCCCAACCTTAAGAGCCACTGATGTCTGTGCTGTAAGGCAGGTAAGAAGCATTTACCAAAGTAAGAAGCAGAAATCCCCAATCATCATCACCTCCCCTGGGAGATGTTGCCTGGCCCTGGTACGCACCGCGTGTCTACCGAAGAAACAAGGTCACGACACTCCTCAAAACTGAGCTGATAAGCAATTTGGAACCCTTGGCTGTCACTGCACAAGCTTGCACCAAAAAGCAGGGAAGGCATCGTGGGTATGAGACAACAGCAACTGCTCACCAGCTGTATTCCTGCAAGACTGAACTCTGAAGAAACTAAGAGACAAGTCAGCTAGAAAGAAGCCCTTATATTTTCCTCCCAGCAGGGACCTCACCTTGAAACTTTTTTTTTTAGAAGGGGGAAAAAATAAAAAAATAAATCATGGAAATCAGGAAAGTGCCCTAGAAATGTTTAGTTTGCTGTGCACCGAGTGACAGTTGCTGCAAAGAGCTCCAGGCACGACCGAGGTTTCACGCGGCGCACACCGGAGTGCGGCGGAGGCTGGTCCGACACGACGGGGACACGCTCGCAGGGACGGGATAAGGACAGTTGCCAGGGAAAGCAGACAGGTCCCCCTGAGCACCAGAGCCCCAACCTGGGGAGTGCCCTGGATCACTTTTGGGACCACGGCGGGATGCACAGCTGAGGAGGGAGCTGGCTGAGGTCACCGACATCTTTCGGAGGTCCTGGAGAGAAAGGGAGGTTCCTGAGGACCTGCAAACACCGTCCATCACATAAAGGATCCAGGGAACTACAGGCCTGTCAGCCTGACCTCAGACCCTGGAAAGGTTATGTAGTAAATCTTCCTGAAAGCTATTTCCAGCCTCATGCAGGAGGTGGTGGCAACTGGGAACAGCCAATGTGGATTTACCGGAGGCAAATTTTGCCTAACTGGATTGCCTTCCACATGACAAGCTGGCTGGGTGGATGACAGGAGAGCGAGCATGGGACACCTTTGACACTGTCTCTGACGGTGTTCTGTTCTAGCAGGCAGACTGGTGAGAGCTGGACTAGAGAAGCAGACAATAAGGTGGTGGAAAACTGTTTAGAATATCAGGCTCAAAAGGTGACCAGCCGTACAAAGTCTGGCTGGCAGCTGGTTACCAGCGGCATCCCTCAGGCTTGATACTGCGGCCAGTATAATTCAAGGTCTTTATTAACAGATGCAATTACAGGACAGAGAGCACTCTCAACAAGTCTGCAGATGGTATCAAACTGGTTGGCATGGCTGGGGCAGGAGAGCCATCTCAGAGTGGCCTGACGGAGGACTCGTGAAGGTCAACCAAGGCAGATGGAAAGTCCTGCCCCGGGACAGGATAACTCCTCACAACACCGACTGGGGCGACCGGCTGGAAAGAACTCTGCAGGAAAAGACCTGCCAAGTTCTCAGGGAGGCAGAGGACAGATGAGAGGCGGTCAAGGTAACTGCTTTCACGGACTATCAGTGTAACTCTCTGGAAGAGACTCACACACAACGTCAATTTCCAGCTTCTCAAAAGCCTTTGAAATGGTGATTTTGAACCCACCTTCTGCCTTTCAAAGTTCATGCACGGTACACGGGTTCCCCTAAAAGCTAACGGCACTGATGAGAACGTCAGCAGTGAGCTGAGCTGGCTGGAGAACAGCATCAGCTTCCTAAGAGCATACTGAAGAAGCACAAAGTGAGAGAAGAACTGAAAGCCAGCATCAAGCAATGAAAGCAGCTTGGGAGGCTTAACTCAGACCCTGCATCCTTCAAAAGCAAGGCAGCAGCCCTTCTGAACCTTCTCTAGAGAGCTATTGCAGCTCAGTATTCGTAATTCTTCTTGAAACACTTGCTGTAGACTGCTTAGACACCTCTAACACGGGAAAAAAGGAAGATGATGGGGTAACAGCATTTTGCATGCGCCATCGAGTTGCTTTGAAAGTGTCTTCGCTAGTGTAAGCTTTTTTGGCATCTGAAATAGTTACACTAATGCAACACCCGGAAGGAACATCACTTGTGCTGCTCATTCAAAGACTCACGCGAGGGCACGTGGTTTGCGAGCACAGGAATTTCTGCCGGCATGATCACATCACCTAAAAAATAATAATAATTAAATCAGACCCTCGGCAAGCCTGTGGTGTTTGGATGACTGCCACGGGTGCAGTTCAACTCCTGCCCGGGCTCAGGAGGTGCAGCTCTCCCTGGACAGGTGTAGGCTGTGCTCATGCCACCAGTTCACTCGCCTTTGGTTATTGCCCACAGAAACACCAAACCTGCCTGTGCAGGGCACGTTGTCTCACCTACAGAAACCAGAGAGCAAACAGGGTAGAGAAAGGGATTGTTGGATAAAAACTGAGAACATTTCATCCTCCAAAGTCACAACAGTATTGAAGGGAAATATTCTGATGATTCCTGCTGGGAAAGCAGGGTCTTTGTTCACAGTGTAACTCTGAGAACTGTCCTGGCTACACCAAAACAATTAAAGCAGCCCCATGGCTCCTGGCCTGCTGGGTCAGAGTCGACCTGCCCCAGCAATCTTCCAAGGGAGGAATCCCTAGTAACGTGCCTCACACGTAGTACTGCGATGGCAAACCACAATTAATAATAGGTTTGGCTAAGGCTGACAACTCCTGTGAACTCAAATCCTGCAAGAGGAAGAGCAGTTCTGCTTCATACCTTGATTTCAGAACGAAATCAAGGCTCAGTACCCCAGGAGCCAGCAATTCAAGCACAAAGCCAGTACGATTAATTCGGCACAGCTCCGCGTGCGGGCCCGACCAGCTTCAACTTGGTTTACAGCTCTTTGGGTTATAGCATTATATTTACAAGTCCAAACTAAGTGGGTGTAAGCCAGGTTGGGGCAGCAGAGCCCCCCCACAAAGCTGCATTGGGTCACTCAACCGAGTCACCTCTTGCTTAACCAGCAGTTGTGTTTGGCCAAGGCCTGATCCTACGAGATGTCGCTACCGTGTGATTTCAGATGGAAGAAACCCCGAACCAACGCACAGCTTTGTACTGAAATTGCATTAACTGTCCAAGAGAGTGAGAAATGACAAATTATAAATAGGAGGTGGCTTCAGACAGATTCCAGAAATGGATGGTGAGCAAGCACTGTGGCAAATCAATGCTCTGGCTCCGAGTACCAGAGGGGGGCCAGGTTTAGTTTTACCCTGAAAAGGCAGTGACACAGAAAAGGCTAATGGCAGGTGGTCATCCTGCATTCTGGACACATCACAAAGATTTATGAGCAAGGCTGAATGCTGGAAAAGCAATGCTGAAACTGCTTGTGTCCCTCTGCAAGGTCAGCTTATTGTATTATGGAAACATTTCCAGTGAGACACTTACAAATTAAGACTCTTCGGGTTGGGTTTTTTTCAGCTACAGGAAACAAGCTAAGAAAATACAGCACTAAATAAAAATTCACATCATTTACTCTTAAAGAGAGAACTTCCAGTTATTTTCAGGTCAGTAAAGACCGTATTTAAGCTGGGAGCTAAAGCTGGAAGGAGACTGATCTTTCAGAGATGAGTTTAAGATGAAAATATTTACCAAGGGTGCACAAAGATGGATTTTCTAAAATACCAGTCATTTGTAAGAACCGTGCGTTGTAATTATTACAAATGAACACTGACATGAGAACTTGCGTAGGTGTCTGAATCAACAGTTCATGATTGTTAACAGCTTGATGAGGAAAGCAAGGCCTGACTCTCGGGATTGCACATGGGGAATTTCATTCTCGCCAGCCTGGGGATCTAGAAAAGCAAATTTCCTTTGAAAAAACACGATGTAAGAACTAAGTGTTTAAGAATGGTCCTGTTCCACCACAGTAAGAGCTGCATCTCTGGAGTGAAAGGAGGAAATACAAGCTGGGACCTCTAAGTTGTGCAGGTTGGAGCTCCACCACAGCCTGCTCCCAGCCGCTCCATGTCCCATCCACATCCCAGTTTCCAGAAGTTCTCAGCAGCTCCAAACATTTCTCTTGTCTGGCCTCTACAACCAGACTATCCCCACCATGAAGTTGTTACTAAATCCATTCAAGCTGAAGTAAGGCCCATAAAAATAGGTGCCTAAATCCCCACCAAATCATTCCCTCAAGATCCTTATAAACTACGGTTTTCCTGCTAGGGCAGAGCGACTGCGTCCTCCTGGGAGCAGCACCTTTCCTCCCCGCGCAGCTCGGCTCGCCGCAGCCCAAGAAAGGAGATGGCAGGGACAGCTGTTGCACCTCCCGTCGGAAGGACGGCTGAAAATAAACTGCAGACTCAGATCCCAGGATTTGTACCGGGCACCTTTGCCGTGCTGGGGCCGCTCTGTGATCACCGGGTCAAAGAGTTTGCTCGTTCGGAGAGCTCGCAGCTAGAGAGTGGGGGCTGCTAGATGCCTGGAGGGGTCTGGGGTGATCTTTTGTTCCTTTTTTGTTTTAATACCAGCCTGCACACAAGCAATTTTTTAAAAAGCAGAGCAGACGTTTCAGAGTATTTAATGATCCCCCTGTCCTCATTTGTATTCTGAAGTTAGAAGAAAAATAATCTCAATTTATACAGCCACTTACATAATATTCCCCTCTCCCAACCTGCTTAAAACGATTGCTCTAATATGCACAGTCTGACAGGGCTTTCTGACTTATGGTATATAATAATCCTGAGTTAAGAGCTAGCACACCAACTCAAAAGTCTCATATTTTCATATTAGTCAGTTATTATCTCAGTATATTACAACACACAGCACTTAAGATGTCTCACAAGCCCCACAGTGCCTCATCCGAATTCTAAGTCTCTAAATCTGTTTGCAACAGACACAGCTCCCGGCCACTAATGCTCACAGTTAAAATAAGCAGGAGGCATCATAAACGGCAAGAAGAATACCAGGATGACAGCAGGTTCATCTAGGTGAGAGCTGGGGGAGTTCTGCACGTAAATGTTGCCTTCAATGTTTCGGCAAGGTCTGGCCAGACCAAGAGGAGCTGCAAGACACGGCTCTGGAACAGTGACCATTCCAGGTGCTGTGTTTGCTGCTCATTCCTCCATTTTTTTATTATTTTCTTTCTGGGCTGGCTTTTAATCTTATCAAACAGTGTTGATTCAGACAAGTAGGAAGTGTTACAGACTTAGAATGGTGGGGTTGGAAGGGACCTCTGGAGATCAGCGAGTCCAACCCCCCTGCCAGAGCAGGGTCACCCAGGGCA
>JANHFX010018843.1:13106-35001 GCA_027560015.1 Chloroceryle amazona | reverse complement strand
TGGAAAGGACCTTAAAGATCATCCAGTTCCAACCCCCTGCCATAGGCAGGGACACCTCCCACTAGACCAGGTTGCTCAAAGCCCCATCCATGGCCTAAACATGGTAAGCAGAAAAAGCACTTGCATTTCAGGGCTAGTTTGCAAACAGAAGGTGACAGATAAATGATAGGTGCCAGGGCCATGGATGCCAGCACATGTGCCGAGGGGCATTTCCCCCAGGTACATTTCTTGGTGACAGGAATTTCCTTCGAGAGAAAGCCTAGGCTGGTTCTGCATTATAGCAATGCAAAATGACAGCTGCACATGGCCATGTGGCTAAAAACTGGGTTGCCTTTAGCCATACTGATGAATCACAATGTTTGCTTCATGATGGACTTGCTTACCCAGGCAGGAACAGCAGGAGAGCCGCGTTACCTTTGCCGATGGGATGGGAGCTGCGGCCCAGAAAGCTGCTTGACGTGGCTTCGTGTGCCCTCCCGGGAAGGAAGCAGGGAGGGTGGATACAGGCACAGGAAGGCAAAACCCAAAGTGGCATATTCTCTGTCCCCAAACTTGTGACTGAAGGGATAATTGAGAAAAATAATCAAGAACAATGACTGCTCAACAATGGTGGCAAATTGGGTTGATACTCTCAAAGCTCCTCAATTACTCAGTACAAATGCTAATTGGAATAGTTCCTTTCTGTGGCTCAGTCAGCACAAATCTCAAAACCCGAGATAGTTTTTCTTTTTCTGCAAGCCATCTGTCATGCTAATGTATCTTATTGCTGAGAGTTGATGCTTGGTTTTTTCCTTTAGCACCATGACAAAGAGAGAGTGTTTCATTTCTTCCAATGCCAGCCTTGGGCTCCTCCATGGAGTGGTTTGTGTATAGAAAGCAGGAGCTTTCCCCATAGCCTGAGGTCTGTGTGCTGCCTGGGGGTTATTAATATTAAGGGTACCAAGGTGCCCTCCTGCAGCCATGGCCTGCACACCCTGAAACTGCTCTGAAGAGGAGTTGCAAATAAGGCCCTCATCTGATGCTTCTCTTTCCCAGGGATTGATTTATCCTGATACTTCTGATTGACAAGGTACATTTAATGGTTCATTCCATTTAATAATGCAAGCAGACATTGAGGAGGTCTTCAGCTTCCTGAGACAGGCTCTTTTAATGATAAGAACCATTTTCATTTGTTTTCAAAATAGTTACAGGAAAACTCAACGGGGTTTTTGATTTTGGCACATTCTTGGTTTATACAGAATTTACTGAGCTCTGTCCTCATGCCACACTGTGGTCCTCAACGAGCTGCAGTGGGCTGCAGGAGGAGGCACTCATCTGCCCTTGTACGTGATGGATATTTTCTCTCCCATTTCTCCTCCTCTAGCCTTTGTCAGGTAAAATGGTCAGGTTGATTCCTTTCACCACCCTGTCCCAGGCTGTCCCCATTTAAACAGGAGCAACCCACCTTAAGCTGGCCAGTGTTGCAGCCAGGCTGATGCAAGGCAGCTTCTATTAGGGCAGTATTTACTAAGGGGTCAATTCTGTCCACACCACAGCATTCAATTCTTATCAGCAAAAATCCATGTGTTATGTGTAGCTGTATCCCCGAGGTAGTTGCAGAGGCCATGCAAATCAAAGTGCAGCTGCCAGAAATCGCACCAAAGAGGTGTTTATTGACACATCTCTTTTGCCAGAATAAAAACTGCTCCATTATTATAAAGCTCCTGTCCTGGAGCTATGCACCCAGAGAAGGGCAGGATATTCCCCATGGCAGACCGACTTTCCTTTCTGGCATCTGCTCCCATTCTGCTTTCTCATATCCGACAGTGTAAACACTGAGTATCCTCAATGTCTAAGCTAAGGCAGGAGTGTGATACCATTTTCTTGAGTGTCATAAAAGCAGCATTTCTAAGGAGCAGAAAGTCTGGGTACGCTGAAGTCTTCAGTAATCACATGTGGCAGCATCTGGCAACTGGAGCCTGACACCTGCAGTCAGCATGTCACCCAGGGTTTCCCACCAGACCCACTACTCAGAGCCACAGACGAGTGGAGAAGACAGAACAAAATCAATTATTCAGCTCCAAGATGCCCTCCAAAGGAATTTCCTTCGAGAGGAAGTGTGGGGCAGGAGGGGTGGGACCCATGCAGGGGGGTTCTCAGGCTTGCAGGAAAGCTTTCACCTGGCTGTTTGCTGCTATGTTCTTGCTGCTGTTTTCCAGAAAGCTCGTGGCTTCTCTTTTCTGCCACCAGCAGCACAGGACTGGGTGCTGCCCCCATTCTCTTTTGCTGCTCCATGCTGGTTTAAGTGGCTTAAGTGGTTCCTTTGCTTCTATGCTTTCTGCTTCCTTTTTCCAAGCCCCACACTCTTGTAGGCTTTCTCTGCTCAAAGGTGCTGCGTTGCCCTCATCATGGTGCTACTTAAGTGGCACTTCAGAGGTCCTTCATTCATACTGCATTCCCATTCACAGCATTTTCCCTGTTTGCTCAGTATCTGTAAAACTGTCAGCTTTTTTTTTAAACCCCTTTCTTCCTAAGACAAAGTGGTTTGTGTGGTCGGTCCGCAGGGCTGGCTCTGTGCCTGTTTATCTATCTGTAAACTCTGCACAACTGTTCATTGACCTGCTGGTCTCTCTCTCCACCTTTTGAACTTTGAGCTATTTCAGTTTGAGGTAGGATATAAATTGGAACAACACCAAAGTGCTACAAAATCATTGCAAATAGCTGGATAAAAGGAGGATACTAATGTCTGTCCTGGGGAGAAGGATTGCTGCTGGAAGGCATTTCCACCAGACATCAGAGAATCCACCACAAGTCCATCAGAAACCAGGCTCAGGTTGTTGTTTCACTGCCAGTGAAAGTATTAGTTTCCCTAACACAATTTTTCACATTCCTCCAGCAGCCCTGGCTTTGCTGCTGATTCAGCAACGTGGCTGGTTTTGATCAGAGCAAGAGCATCCACGAGAGATTGCACTGTGACTGTGACAGTGCGGGACCAAAGTGGATGCTCTGCAAGGATGGTGATGGTGTCACCTCCTCTTTGGTTACTGCTCGGTCCCAGAGCAGCGCTTTTGTTAGCTAAGCCTGCGCCACTTTTGGGGGCTTTTTAAAGAAAAAAATAATATATTTTTGCTGTGGCAAAATCCCAATAGTGTCTGGGAGTTAACACCTGAGTGAGGACTCTGAGGAATGCTTTTACTATTTAAAAAAAAAAAAAAAAAGTATTTTCTGCAGAAGCAAAATATCTCGAGGTCTGCACCACTGCTGCCTCTCCAGAAGGAGTTTCAGCTGCTTTTTCAATAGCCTGTGTTCCCAGAAATTAAACCTGGGACTCAGAGTCGCTGAAGAGCCTTTACAGGATCACTGGAGATGCAAAAAGCCTTTTCTAGGATATGCTCCCAGCCGTCCTGGCTGCTGTTTCGCCGTAGGAGCAGGAGAGGGTGCTGCGAAACCAGCGGCGGGGGCTGCGGGTGCTGCAGGGAGCAGGGGTCCCCCCAGCCCAGGCCCCTAAAGAGACGTTTTCTTCTAAGGGGGGGCGTGAGGAAGATTAAAAAGTCTCTCTGTAACGCAGCGTTTCAGCATCCCAATGACACGTGGTTCAGAGTGGAACCTGCTCCACCTGCTCATTCTGCAATATTTGTAATAAATAAATAAATAAAAACGCAGCTTTTCTGTCTCTGGAATGAATGATGAGCTTTACAACCTGTTGTATCTTTCAGGAAGGAGGAAAAGGTGGGGATTGTCTTGTGGCTCTTACTTAAATATCAATCCTTGCCTGGGCCAAGTGCTATTCTGAGTTGTGCCAGGGAGAAGGGGCCCTGCCTGGTGATGTGCCTGTCCCTTCTTCTCCCAGCAGTGACAGCACTTGGCATCTGGGTACCTCGGTGCAGTTTTCAGGGAAAAAACAAATGTCATGAATTTTCAGCACGGAAAAATAGCATAACCCAGGACTGGGATCATCCTAAGACTGTGTTTTATCCATGGAGCCCAGGTGCTGGTGAGCCCATGGGCCGTGAGATGCACTGGGCAGGGGCAGGCAGCAAAGCAGAAGAAGAAGCTGGTTTCATCACAGCTTTCCCTCTAGCTCCTTGCACAAAACCCATCTGGAGCAAACAATCCTTTGGGGTGTTAGGGGAGGGAGGCCCCCGTGGTGGTTCAATGGTGCCGGGTGCTGTCACACAGCCCTGCTTGACACCTGCAATGCAAATGGTTCAGCAAGTGTGGCCCATCACCATCTGGAGCTGCTGCTGAGGTGCTTTTAGGAGGCTGCTGTCCTGCAGCGTGGCTGTGAGCACATACAGAGCTGCCAGTGTGAGACTGGTCCCCTTGGGGTAGTTACTAGGGAACTGTCTCAGCTACTCTTAAATATTTCAATCCATGGGGCTTCCCTTGGCCTTGTTAGAGAAGGTCCCTCAAGTTCCTCCCGACGAGGACTCGCAGCCGGCACAGATCTGATGTTGGCTGTCAGGAATGTGACCTGGCAGCGAGGTGGGCTGCAGGAGCTCTCCACATCCATTTGGATCATGAATATTTGATGCGATGAGCGCTGCAGCTGGGATGCTGAAGAAGCCACTGGTCTTCCCAAGCCTGCTGCCGAGCCCTGCTGTGCACTCAGGACATGGTGAGTGGTCCGAGAGCCTGAATGCCAGCACCAAAGCAGGGCTGAAGACAAGACGTGGTGCTTCTCTTTTAAGAGCTGTAATTTTTGGTTGGATTTTCATAGAATCATAGAATCATTCAGGTTGGAAAAGACCCTTGGGATCATTGAGTCCAACCATTAACCCTACTCTACAAAGTTCACCCCTAAACCATGTCCCTCAACACCCATTTTGTCCCATTCCATCTTCCTCTGGCCTGGCAGTGGCTTTGTCCACTGGGCTGAAGGATCCTCTCCTGTCCAATGTCTTCTCTGCTCTGACTCATGGTCTCCCCAGCTTCTCTCTGATGTTTTAAACAGCTGGTGCTCTGTCTCAGTTTCACTGTAAGTTGTGAAAATTGTTAACTCCATCACAGAAGAAGTATGAAATAGGGACTGTAAGGGCTTCTTACCCTTCCACCCTCCCCATAGGTTACCCCCCTGACAGAAAGTCATCGCTTCTGGGGTTGGATGTGCAGACACCTTCAATATATACAAGAGCTATTGGCAGATGGAGAGATGTTCCTGCTCCTTCAAACTCTTGGGGATGAATTTGGAGATGCAGAATTAAATCACTTTAAATGAAATAGACCTGAAGAGCTGGTGATGAAGAAAACCTCCTCAGGGAGAAGCTCATGATATCACAGGTTAGAGAGCAGCCAGAAGGTGAGAAAGGACAGTTATAGGGCTGGTCAGTGGGACCACATGTTGAATTAATGGCCTCACCTTTGAACCTCCTGGTCTAAAGGTCTCCCAGCCTGACTAGGACAGGGAAGGACAAAGGTACCATCATTTATGTGCCAATCTTTTAATTGATTTGCCTAAAAAAACCCTGACCATTCCAAGTTTTAATTGCTACTCTGAGCTAAATGCAACCTAATTTATTTTCAAGCATCTTTCCTGACATCTTAAAAAATCCAACCAAACAAAACCCAAAGACCCTTAAGCAAATGGGACAGGTTGACAGATCTATTTTCTATTTTAATCTTCCCAACCTCTTGCTTCATGTGCAGCTCCAGCATGGAGCAGGAAGGACAGCCATTCCTTGCCAGCTGGAGAAGGCTGCTGTGCATGAAAAGGACAACTCTATCCACAACAAAGATAAAGAGAAACAACCAACCAAACCAAACCCTAGTACAAAAAACCCCAAACAAACAAACAACAAAAAAATGCTCAGCGTCATTCCCCAGAACAAGAACAGACTTGGTCAAAGAGAGGAAAATTGAGTTTTCTCACTCCCCATTCATGACCCACAGATGTTTGCAGAGGAGGTGCTGGCCAGAGCTCGGCCTTGGTGCAGCTCAGGCTGGGACTGGCACTGCAAGACCCTCCTTGCACACTCCAGTTAGGAAGCTTCAGAGCATCACTTTCCCATCTTACTTCTTAAACAAAGGCCAGCTGGACCTAACCTTTTCTTTTTATTTCCATTTTTTTTTGCTCTTATTACAAAGAAAGCACCAGACAAATAGAAAAATATGCTGGAAAGCTCAATTCCTTCTAGCTCATTTTTTCTTTTTGTCTTTGTTTCCAGCTCCTCATTTTTCTGGTGATGCAGGTTCCTAGGACCACCCTGACACCTGTCTTCCAGCAGTTTCTATAAGCAGCTCCCATTTCTATTGCAGAGGTAAGACACAGCCCCACACTGGGGAGGGAGCATCCTGCCAAGAGGAGCTCAGTGCTAATTACCATGCAGTGCAAACTAAACATTAAACCTCCAGGAAAAAAAAAAACAACAAAAAAAGCATTATTATCTGTATGCATACTAAAGGCAACACGTTCCATCCAAACTTCCCAAAGTGCCAACATGCCAATCAACAGCACAGTTTCTGTTCTATAAATAGGGGAACGGAGCCAGGCAACCCACGGTTTACTGCAGAGGTGTGTTTTCCCCCAGGCTGCAGCCCCACTCATACTGTGGGTCACTGCATGGGGTGGTACCTGAAGGGCAGCCCCATCAGAAGCAGCTTCTGAGTTACCCCAAAATATTTTACTGGACCAAATGAAGATGAGGATGTTGCTTCTGAACACACTCCCCCCCCCTCTAGGTACGCACCGTGAGAGGGGCTGTGGTACTTCAATGCCTCGTATTCTCCCCTCGTGCAAAACGATTCCCAGCTTGCTCGAGAGCTTTTAGAGAACAATAATTGGTAACATAGGCTTGGAAAAATGCTAATATACCAGAGCTGATGCGGGTGGGGGGATGTGTGGAGAAAAGAAAAAGCCCCCAGGAGTGTGGAGGTGGCAGTGTTATAATCTCAGGCTGTCATCGGTTTAACATCATTAAACAACTCCTTAAAATAGCAGCCGTAATTATTCCTATATGGAGCTCAATCTGGAGAGCTTTAAGCACTTTCCCTCCTCTCTTGCTTTGCTCAGCTTTCCTGCTCCCAAACTGGTGGCTTGGGTCCATGGCAGAGGACGAGGGACCTTCCTGTCCAGCAGTGTGGCCCATGCCCTGAGGAGGACAGAGCATCAGCCCTAACCCAGTTTCACCAGGCTCAGCTCTGTTGACATTAATGTAGTTTTTATTGCATTTTTAATTGTAAAAATGTATTTACATGAATAAAATACAGCTCAGTTGGGGATATGTCCTACTTTTTATGGGAAGATGAAACGAGCGTACGTTTATGTTTTTTTTTCATTTATTTCAGCTGTTCTAAGTCAGACAGAGCTGCTGAAGCAGATCAATAGGAAATCCACAACTGCCAGGATGTTGTTTTTTCTGTAAATAATTACATTCTGATTGAAATGACAGGGAGTTGCTACATTTCCATGATGAAGCCTTTAACCTTCAGATCAGTAGAGCAGTTTTGACAGTACATAATTTATATGGAAATAAATAATTTGACGGGGATTTTATATGTACTTGTTCTGCACTGCTAGAGAGACCTTCTCTGTTTATCTAAATTATGAATAATAATGCTAAATAATATATAATCCTATTGTCCTGGACAAACACGGGTCGTTCTGAAGTTTAAGCCCATCAGGAACTGGGGATGCTCTCTCAAGAAACAGACCTTGTAATTCCTGCTAAAATAAACCATAATTTTCTTTTCATGAGTAAATAAGGGTTTTCACTCAGCTATTTGAACTCACGTAGCACTGAAGCAAGCCAGCTTTAAAAGCCATATTATTTCAATGTAAGATGTTGGGTTGGCACTATGTGGCCTCAGCAAGGATGCCTCACTTCAGCAGCCTCTGCTGAGCCCAGCTGGAGACAGATTAAACCAGCATTAAGGCCCACGCAACTCTCAGTTACTCTAAAGCTAAACACCAGAGATTTACTTACTGAATATGAAGAAGTGAGCAGGATCTGACCTGTGCTGACACGATGGCACGCTGAGACTGAAGACGCTGCTGCTCCCTGCTCGTCTGCATGACACCGAGAGAGTCCCCCAGCTTTCAAAACCTCCCCTTTCCCCATGGAGCTGAAATCACCGAGCTCACCTCCAGAGCAGCTGAGTGACATTTCAGTACTTATTCAAATTAGCTGTTATTAATTAAATAACACCTTTCAGCTTTCTCGGCAGATTTTCCCCCTGAAGTGGCAGCAGGAAGCTGGCGTGTGTCAAGATGCCAGGCAGATGTGAGAACCTCACGGTGACATTTTCATGACCACACACCTCATTATAGATGGTATCACTATGGGGAAGTAAGAAATTTATAGTTGTGTCTCTACTATCTGCTCTTTTACGCCTTCCAGCTCCTCTATCACAGAAGACCACTGCCAGGTGCTTTTAGACATGGCCACATAAACAGCACTTGCTCAGCAGAACTTTGCTTGGCTTTCATTTTGGCTCCAGTATGGGTCCTGCGGGAGTCCAAGGGGTTTCAGCGTGTGCCTATGCACTTTGTTGATTAACACCAGAGAGCTGAATCTCAGGTCTGGGGATTTGTCTATAGGTCAGTTTGAAGGTGCTTGATAGTAGCTGGGACTAGTTGGGGTAACAGGGCTTTGTTCCCAACTGAGCAGTTTAAACAGAGGCCAAAAGCTCTGGCTCACGCAGCCCTTTGAGCAGCATCAGCCTCAGCTTAAGGAGCTGCAAACCTGAACTGGCATCAAATACCTTCTCCGCACCCCAATCTCACATGGTTTGCCTCTCAGAAAAATGAATTCACACTGCCCTGACATTAAAGATTAAAAGCAGCTGTATCTCATCACAGCCAGAAGATTTATCTGGAGACGATGACAAAAATGATGGCTTCCTGGGGAATAACCTTGAATGCTGGTGCTGCATATTTTCAAGGTGTATTAATCACAATTTGTGTGTGAAGACTTCTCCTTTCACTGCAAATGGAGAGAAGGGTGAGGCCTGGTTATTTCTGAGATGGTTTGATTAAAAGTGCTGGACAGAGGCTACGGAACACCGCAGTGCAAACTGCTCAGGGCTTGAAAACATCTAGCTAAAGCCAATGTATTCCTCAAATACAGCCTTTGGAATAGGAGTCTGGCAGCACAGCAGAGCTGGGCTGACCTTTTGGTTCAAATATTGCTTTCCTGTGTTGTAAATTACACTAAAAATAAAAAGAATCCTTCCCCTGCAAAGTTTACTAGAAGACTGAATTGGCATAGATTCAGAGATGAAATGGTGTGAAAACAAGAAGGATGTTGGCACTGTGATGAGGGGCACCAGGCTACAGGACAGAACACTGACAGCGTCATCTCCTCTTCATCCACCTCTTTTTTTTCACTGGAAACTTTTGTGACACAAGCCAGTGGGACCAGCTGGATAAAGGCCCTTCCATGCATCACCTGTAGGGACACAGGGGCACAATACTCAGCACGGCAGAACCTGTCACTGAAATCAATGTGACCCGGGCACATACTTTGCTAATCACACATTTTTCAGCCTGGAGAAGGGCCAGGTGATGGGCAGTCCCATTCCATCCAGAGCCATTTCCTTTCAAGGGCTGCATCTGGGGGATTGTTTGCAATTAAAGATAGGCAGGGTAACTGCTGTAGCCATCACCTACCCATTATAACCACTGCCTGCTGAGGTCACCTTAATCCAAAACCTAAAGTATATAAAACCTTTCATGAAGATAAAGCAAAGAGGCAGCTCTTCCCTTTCTATAATCTACTGTATCCATGGGAACAAGCTGCAATTGGATATCTACACAACAGCGATAGACAGAAGCTCTGTGGTGCATGGAGAAAAGGTCAGCTGAGCACCCTGGCCATGGCAGGGCATATGGGGTGGCACCCATGGTGCTGGGGACACCCTGCTCCCTGACCCAGGAGTCACAGCTTCCATGAGTGCAGGACAGCCGTGGCACAGCCAATTTGTGGAAAGAAAAGTTAAAGAGCTGATGTGGATGTTGGGGATGGGTGAGCTGGTGGAGAAACCCAGCCCGTGCAGCAAGGGATGCTGCAGCAGGGTGAAGGGCACCCCACCAGCAGACCCTAAAACTGGGTGAAAAAGCGAGGAGGAAAAATACTGTTATATCTGGTTAGGTTTTTGTGGTGGGGAAAAAAATGGGAGGAAATAAATAAATCTCATAAAGAAGGAAGAAGAAGAAAATAAATATCTCTCAGCTACTTCTCATTACTGGCAGAATATTTACTTGAGTAGAATATTTTACCTGTTCATACAGCATCCCCACCACGAACACGCTGGTTCTGCACAGCTAACAAGCTATCAGCAGGGAGGAACGGGACTATTTAATTTCTTTACACACCTTGAAGAGCCCATGGGGCTAACTGGCATTTGGGAAAATGAACACACAGCCCTGACAACGAGCATTAATAATGCAGCACAAGGACTTGCAAGCAGAGCACTGTGTACTAGAACCCCTCAAACTGCATATGCCGTGCCAGAGTCAGCTCTTTACACCACCACAGTGATATGTGGCTGAAACCCACCCTAATAAAGCACCTGCAGGTCTTGTCTGCTCAAAGCTGATGGAAGGGCACAGGTCTCCTGTCCTGTGTTCAGAGGAGGCAACAGCAAAGTTCATCTGGGGCTTCCCCAGCTCTAAGGATTTATTTTCCCCCTGCCCACCTGAGCAACAGCTCCATGCCCTCCTGCACAAGAGCAGAGCCAGGCTGCTCCAAAACACCTACCCAGACCTCACCCCAGCAGCAGCTTTGTCAGCAGCCAAAACAGCTCAACAGTGCTCTTGGTTTGCAGCCCTGCCAGGAGAGGGGTATGCCTGGCAGGGGCTCTTGTCTCACCTTGGCCTTCCCGGGCTCCTCGTGTCCACTAGAAAATAGGTGCAAGTGAAGCAAGATGAGGGAGGGCATTTCAGCTACACTTATACATAGATTTATATAGAGGTATAATTTATTTTCCACTGTGCAAGAAAGGGTCCTGGCGCCACAAGCTGTTCCAGCAGCAACTGAGGGAGAACGTGACCCCAGCACACCCTTAGTATTCCTGGCTACTTAATTACTGCTCATGATTGGTATCTAATGAACCACTCGCATCCATTCCTCATGATTCAATAAGGGTTTTCAGGACAGTCCTAACTAACGGGCAAATAAAGCCTGTTCCCACCAGGGCCCCATCACACCTGGTGTAAGGGTGCCATGAGGAGAGCGTGTCCTGGGAGCAGAAGAGGAGATGTTAGCAGAAAGGAGTTTTCATGTCCTAGGAGATCAGGCCAAAAAATGCCTCTCTGGGCTTACAGAAAGGGGACTTGATTTCAAACCCCTCAGACACACTGTGGGTGTGGCTCCGAGGAGTTCTCTGAGAGGCTCTCAGAGTGCCCATCTTCCCAACCAGCCTCCCCCGAGCTGAACTGGCTGGGGTCTCGCTCACCTCCCACGTGCAGCTTCTTCAGTTACCATCCATCCCTCCCAGTGCCATGAACCCCAGATGGCAGCCCGGCTGCGGGCTGGATGTGTGCGCTGTGTGGGAGGCTGATGGCAGGGACAGAAAAAGCTTCAGCCCACTGCAGTCCTGAGCAGCACCAGGGAGCAGCAAAGTGCACGTGGGTCAGGCAGCGTCAGGATTTTTTTTCTTAACCTGTAATCCCAGTAATTTGCTCTAAAGCTGTGGTTCAAGCAGACACAGCCACATGCTCAGAAGGTCTGACAGTAATTAGTCATTCATGCAAAACAAAAGATTTCTTTTTTTTTGTTTGCTTCTAAGTGCAAACAACTTTCTACAAAGCATCGGATGAGCAATCGCCTTCCTACGAGCCTCTGGGCAGCTGGACTTCTCACATTGGTGAGATTAAGGGTTCTTGCAGGGGTTAAACCTCTAATTTAATTGTTTTAGTTTTAGTTTAAATTAAAATCTAGTTCCTCTTCAAACTCTGCTTTCCTTTTGTTGCATTCCAAGTGACAGACACAGAAAGGACAGGGCCCAAGGCCAGCGCTGAAATAGGGGTGGGAGAGAGCCCAAAGGAGGCAACTGATGGGCACTATTCAGGGAGCAAAAGATGTGGCATAAAAGAGATTTAAGGTGGGGGTGAAAGCATGGCAGAGGACTAGGAGACATGGTTGGATGGGTGTCCTGAGGGGGGTCTACATCTATTACTGAGCATTTATTGCTGTGTAGAAGATCAACCACAGGGTGATGCTCGGGGGAGAAGGACCTCTCAGGGTGGCTGAACTCCTCAGCTGGCCTCACCACCTTACCTCTGCTACGCTCGGTGCCTCAGAGGGTCTGCAGAAGTTTCTCCACGGTCAGTGAAGGTGCGATACTGGCATTTAGAGGAGCATAACCAGCCATGCTGAGAGCTGCTGCCCTGCCAGGCACTGTTAGAAGGGCAGCAATACCACCCGCCTGCATGCCCACTGTTACCAGTGCTTTAAAACACCACAATTTCCTGCCCCAAAACAACATTTACTGAACCAACAGCAAACACTTATTTTGACAGCTTTTTCAACAGTCCTGCACGTACAAAGGGCTTCTGCTCACTGCATAAATGTGTGAACTCCCAGGCTCACAAATGCAGCCACGTGATGACAATCTCTCCGATGAATTAAAATAATTACTTTTCTAATTTGCCCCTAGACTCTGCTAAACCTTCGGGGGCCTTGAGGAAGGCACGACTCTTTCACAGCTTGTGCTTATGTAGGCAGACATTTTAATTTATAAAATGAAGAATTCTGCTTTGAATCAGTACAAAGGAAAATTCCACTCCGGGACAGGGACGTGTCACGATGCTGCGCAGGGTTAACAGCACTAAACAGCTCCCCAGCATGGGAGAATGTAGCTGTGTGGGACAGTCCTTGCACCCCTGAGCATCAGCGGTACTGGGGATCCTGAAGGTCTCCCTTCCAAGAAGGACCTAGAATATAAAGGATCTGTCAAGGGGAAGATGCAAAGGCAACTGTCTCCGAGCCCCTAGAAACCACAAACATCAAGCCCAGCGCACCAGACTGGGTTCTGCAAGTGCAAGATCATCACTGGTGAACTCCAGCCCGTGCTTTCTTGGAGCCTAAATCATACCAAACGGAGATCTCAGCGGAAAACTGCTGGGGTGAACAGCTGAGGACCAGCAAGTTTGTCACTGGATGGTGGGGCTGGGTTGTGCTTTAATGCTTGAACCTTCCCAGCAGCAACCCTGTCACGTAGCACTTACAAACTGGGTTTTAAAATGAGAAAACAGATGCTTGAGGAGAATACAAAAACTAAGGGTATATACAACTGTGTCTACAAAAAAATGCCCCGGTTTTAAAACTCAGCAAAGTAAGAGTCAGCAACACTGGATGTTATTTGCTTATCTGAAGAGGAAATAATCCTGTTGAAGAGTTGTCTGGCTATGCAAGTCCACAGTGAGGTCCCGCAGGACGGGTGTCAGAGTCAATGCAAATAGTGCTGCTGTGCCAGGACTTGGACCCTACTTTGAAGTAGTTTATAAATAATGCATACTAAAGGAAAATTTAATGATAAATAATAAACAATAACAAATAGGTGCAGCATTCATTACATGGTATGCTACAAATTAGGTTAGAAGTGTGTATATTCTGTTTGTTTCAATTACAGTAAGACCAAACAAGCTCAAATATACCAAGAATCCATGGAGATTTTTGGTTTACGGAAAGGAAAATTTCAGAAAAGTTTAAAATCACAAGAACAGAAATGAAGTTTGGACAAAACTCTTTCTCCCATGCAGGGGCAAGCTCACGGCTTGCACGGGAGCGTGTGAGGGAGCACAGCCTTTTTCTTCCCCACCCTTTGCTTTCAAGCAGAGTGATGCCCTCACCCCGGCAGCGATCTGAGACCAAAGTGCCAAAGCATCACAGGAAATTTGAAAACTGAAAACCTCAAAATAAGGTTCCTACACACAGGCAAAAAGCAGCTAAAATACCATTTTCTTGCCAAAAAGAAATATAAGCCAACTACTTTGCTACGGCAGACTAGTGCCACTAATCTCAGCTACATCACTTGGTGTTGGTTTGGGACCTCACCTTTCACTAAAATAACTTGTCCTTCTGGCCACGATTTCCCCTAAATCCTGTGCCTAATGTTTCCCGTGGGTAGGTTTTTTGTAGTTTTCAACTCAATGCTTCACTGAAATTCTCTCAGTCACACTTCAGCCCTCCAGTCTATGGGATGGTGGAGGAAATGCAGGTGCCTGAGCCACCCCAACAGCCCGGACACCCCAGGGCTGTGGTGCCTCCAGTCTAACACGGGCTATTCAAGCAACAGTTTGCAAGTGGCCACAAAGAAAAAACAACCTCCTTGTGTCTAAGCCTGCTGAGGTATAGTCAAGAAAGATGGCTCTTTCCCATTACAGGCTGGTTAGAAGTGATACCCAGCACTGAGGGATATCAATCAGTACATACTGAAATCAAGAGAAAATTGATATTTTTCTAATGATGGCTATTTCTTGGAAATTGACACAAATCTTTTATTCCTGCTGGCACTTATGCCACTAAATCTATATTTATATGATACAGCCAAATGCACAAACTTTTGCAGCCTACCTAAACCCAAAAATACACTTTTCTTTTTTTTTTTCTTTTTTTTTCTTAGTTCTACTCTATTTTCTTTTTCCTGCTCTTGAGTCCAGCCCTGGATTTATCCCCCAGGCAGAACTGCTGTTTGCTCAGCGGGATGAGCTGACAGAGGAGGACTTCAGAGAGATTTTTTTAGTTATTCAGGGAAGAATAAAAAAAAAAAATAAATAATAATAATAAAAAAAAAGAAAATATCCCAATTGTCTAGGTTACATTATTGGTTATATAACCAATCTCACTGGTTATATTTACGCTCCTATAAATAGAGAACTGCCCTGAAAGAGCAGCCTAAAAAATAAACAACAAATGGAGTCAGGACGTGGCGACCATCGGCGCTTGGGTGGGAACGGGCGCAGGGGTGGCGGGGCTCAGCATGGGGACGAGGACATCTGGTCGTAGTCGGGACACTTGAGCAGAGCCGGGTAGTTACTGTTCATCTGCAGGGACGCCTCGCTGGAGATATCTGAAGGGCTGCGTCCCCGCGCCCACGCGTCCGGGTGCAAGAACTGCCCCGAGTAGTCGGAGCAGTTGCTGAGCCGAGGCCGGTAGAAGCTGGGGTGAGGTCGGTAGATGTCCTCAGCCGTGTAGCGCTTCATGAACAGGTAAACGGACATCACGCCAGCGCTCTGCGGGGGAGAGAGGCACAGCCTGATGCTTACCCTGCTTGATGGCTGACTTCTCAACCACCCCCCAAAACACAACAAAAATATACATCGCTGGTTTTGCTCTGCGGCTGATGCACAAGGGCTCCTGAGGACAGTCACTTCACTGCCCTGTGCCCTGGGTTTGTGTGGTAAATAATGTGGCATCACCGTGTCTCCTCCTCCTCTGCATCCATGCTTGGCATCAAATTGTGGTCAAATGCCCCATCAGTGCTCCAGGCTTGGGGTCTGTCCCCACTGTATCTGTCTCCCACCATACTATATATTACCCATCTGCCCTCAAAGCCTACTCTTAAACCCTGTCTGAGTCCTCTTTTTGCTCACGGCCTCAATGCTGCCCACCTGAGAATGGGATACACTCATTACAGGGGTGTGGGAGCTGCTGGGTACCTCTGTGAGAAGGAATGAGATGGCAGAGAAGGCAAATGACCATCCGTATTTGTAATTGAAGAATGTTTCTGAGTCCTTGGTCCTGTTCAGCATCTCATCATTAATGCTTGATATGTAGAGGACCAGCCCCACCACCAGTGACAGACCTGGGGAGAAACCAAGGAGAAGGACATTGGGAAACACAGCAGGGACGAAGCCACTGAAGAAACACTTTCCTTTAAGACCTGACTTGTGGGTGGAAGTGTAAAACCGTGAAAGTGTGCTTGAAAAAAATGGAGAAAGAGGCTGCTTCCCTGCTGAGCTAACCCAGGGCACTCCTCTCATTTCAGTCAAACCGTTACCTGCTCAAGCAAGCCTGTGTGCACCATGTCAGAGCTGGCTTCAAAGCTTGGTTGTCACAGCTATTTGTTTAACACCAGCACAACACCATGAATAAAACATTCACTCAGCTCATGTAGAAACATCCCGGCTGAGCAGTTTGAAGTTTCAGATCTCTCCTGTGACCGATGTGCTGTGAGAGGCATCCTCTCCCCCAGCAGCTGCTGCTGCACAAGTGCCTCGTGCTTTTCCCCCTGTCTCCTCACCAGTGCCACAAATGAGTCTTGCACTGGGTGATTTTTCATCCTGCAAAGCCTGGGCAGGCTGCAGAGTTGTGCTGGGAGCCCTGATGGGTGATGACTCCAACAAGGAGCCACCACAGTGGGTTAGGAAAGCACCAGTTGCTACAAAAACAAATGAGCTCCATGCTCAAGAATTTTCAGGAGAAAACCTGCCTAGCAAAACTCACCTGACAGGATGAAGAATATCCCTGAGACGAAGGCAAGGATGGTCCTGTGAGGCCGAATGTGGCCAATGTTGCTCAGGATGAAGCCGATGAACATGAAGAAGAGGCTGACCAGAGGGAAGGGGGTGGCAGAGCGGATCATCTCTGGGGGGAGAAGAGCAGCAGGAAGTGAGAACAGGTCAATCCTCCCCACACAGCATGAGAAATGGGCTCGGCTGGGTGGGACAGCTCCAGCCCTGCTGCTTTTGGACCACGTTGCTGTGTCCTGCCTCGCTCCTGGCCAGTGTGGGTGCTCCTGCTCTGCTCCCCAGGCCCTGGCAGGAGTTCTCTTTGCTAATGAGCTGAGTGAAGAGGTGACTCTGTCTGGCTGTGGAAATGTTTGGTTTCTGAGGGTCGAGTATATATGTCAAGTGTTACATAGAAAAAACCAAACACATTGGAACCTGCATTTTCCTTTAGCTTCACTGCAAAACTGTTTGCTGAACACTTCAATTCATTAAATCAGAAATGGCTGCAGAATTCATCGTGAGAGCTGTGACACTTCATCCTTAATTCATCCCACTATGTATCACGTACAGTTGACTGCTACAGAATAAATACAGCTGCAAATTACGGAGAGGAGACTGTAAAGCCAAACACTTCCATAAACATCAGCACTGAATAGCCAGTGATAGCAAACAGTTCATCTTAGAGCCTCTGTGAGCATCCTGGGGATGTCCCCAGAAGCTTCAGAGCCTATTGGGCAATCCACAGAGTAAAAAATGGAGTTGCATCTTTACACAGCATCACTGTCAAGGAACTGAGGCCATCTTTGGCAAGGACACAAAGAAGATTTCTTGAGGGGATCCCTAGTGACTCTTTGGTGCTTTGCAGGATGCAAAAAATAAGACCCCACCAAACCACTTACTCAGGACGTTGACCGTGGATTCAGACGTCAGCTGGATGTTCATGGGCATGACGTATTCGATAGTGAAGCACCGGCCACGTTCTTCCCCTGCAGCAGAGACAGACCGAGTCACACCTGCAGCATGTTTGGCTGTTACTTTTGGTGGGGGAGAGAGTGGCTTTAAAATGAATTTCAGTGCATGTATAAAAACAATCTTGGTTTTTAGTGCCGCTTCCAGATTGGGTGTCGGTGTTTGGGGCTGAAGAAAGACATCTCTTAACCATCACCTCTCTTGTGCAAAAGGATTCTCTTCTATACAAAAAAGTAACCCCTGAAGCCAGAGAGTTTAAGATCACCCCATGGGCAGCATGAGAGCTCCTGACTGACTTTTTCAAAACGGCAGTTGAAACTTTGTGACATTTTAGATCGGTCACTTTGAGATTCCCGTTCTCTTGGGTTTTATTCAACTCCATCCCTGCAGCTAGAGTCACTTCATCAAATTTGGCATGGATGGAGGGAACGGTCCAACTGACCTGAATCTAAACATTGCAGGGACAAAAAGGAAAGTTGCAAGCTGCCGCCCAAGGCACCGTGGCTGCTGTGCTGGGACAGAGCTAGACGGGGGGCAATGGGGTCTGGCACGGCAGCAGCAAACTCCCCCAAAGCCTGCGTGCCAAGGCACATTTATCCATCTGACTATTAAAGCTGGGCACGAGGCGACGGCATGACGCGGGTTGTGCCTAAATTTGGAAGCAAAGATGGGCGCAGCCTCTAAAAAATCCCATTTTCCCCATCCCTTTCCTGTGGTACGATGCTGCCATGCAGCAAACATTACCTTCGCAGGGGTCATTTGGGGGAGGGAGGCCATACCTGCCAGAAAGCAGACCCTCCAGAGCCCCGAGTGCAGAGACAGCTTGATTTCCGCCGTCTGGTTTTGGGGCTGGACGATGCCCTCCTCCAGGTAGAGCCAATAGTCGGTGCTGACGGAGATGCCCAGGAGACCGAGGCCGCAGACGGCGAACACGCTGCTGAGCAGGGACAGAGCCTCCCTGCTGCAGCCGCTCAGGGCCAAGGGCAGGGGGGGCCGGGGCGCACGGGGATGGCGGCGGGGAGGGGGCAGGCACGCTTTGAACAGGGCTGTCTTCGTCGGGGGACGTGTCAAAATATCGCCGGCTGTGACAGCGCCCCACGACGAGGAGGCACCTCATGGGAGCACACGCCCCGGGGCTGGGGTTCAAGGCTGCCGGGGACGCGCCGGCTTCTCCGCACCGGGGCTCAGACCCGCAGCGAGGCGATAAAGCCGCCCCTGCTGCTGACTGGATTGCTCAGAGCGCTTCTAAACCACTTCGAGATTACTAATAAATCTTTCAAACGTCTTAAAAGCATAGAAAAAGAAGTTACCAGCTCATGGGCTTAATACAGGCTTTATTCTGAGATCAAATTATTTTTTTTTCCCCTGAAAACGGGAAAGGATGGTGTTGGGCATGTGAACTTCAGGCAGGTCTCATTGTGTACTATGAAAAAGGGGATAAACTGCTGTTAGCGGTAACAAGACAGTCCCTCCAATCAAGGGGAGTTTGACAGGGAGGCTGCGCTTTGCATTGAAATCAGAGAACTCCAAGACAACTTTGGTGTATTCTCCTTCATCGAGTTACCTTCTCCCTGCTGCCATCTAGTCCATCAGTCAGGGTGTTTCCTATGCTCAGTAGGTATTTTGGGTGCAGTTAGGTTTTTATGAACTATGATAAGTTAAAGTAGATATTTAATCTTTATTTTCCAAAGGAAAAGCTGGTTTATGCACCAGAAGGAATGCACCAATAGAGGTAAATATGGTAGAATCAAAGGTTAACCTACTCAGGAAAATGTGAGAATTTGGAATGCAAATACACTTTCCAAAACAGCATAAACCCAAAAGTTTCAAGTATGAATTCTGAATGTTATTAGCTTTTTTTAAAAGAAAAAAAAATTTCACTTCCTGCACTGTGTTAGTCAGAAATACTGTGGTTGGACACTGGTGAAAAATCAGCTGGTTTGTACGGTGCTTTTCCTGAAAACACCATCAAACCAGCACGACACAGGGACAGGTATAAATTCGGACCCTCCAGATGCAGATGGTACCGATCCATGATAATGCTTTAAATATCCAGAGTACTGGGTACAGTGAGTAATGAATGCTCCTGATAGCTCCTAATGCTGGGGAGATAAATCGTTATCTCTACTATGGGTGTAGAGAGCTAAACCAGAAAATGAAAGTGAGAATTACTTCAGGTGTAATTACCATCATAACGCTTTCTCTTGAAACTTTTGATGCTGCTACAAAGACTGGAAGGACTGGAGCGACTCTCCTTTGCCTCTGCCTCCTGCCTCAGTGCTATTTCAGCTGAGATCCCCACGAGCGTGGGTGCAGGCACAAGCTGTGTGTAAAATTAAAAAAGCATGGTATTATTTAAGCTGAGAGGCCCTTCAAATCGTGTTTACACAGCAGCCGAGCGGAGAGTTTTGCAGGCTCAGCACTTCTGTAAACTAAGCACTACACAATTTTTCGCCTATATAGCATTTTGGGGGAAAATGAATGGAGGAATCAACATGTTCTCATTTAGCTATAGATTTTTGATTGGTCTGTACTTAAGCTAATAGCATAACTATTTATTTGGTATAAATAAGACATTCTCGACTGAAAATTGCTTTTGCAATCCATGGGAGGAGTCACTGTGAAAAGTAATTCAACTGCAGAAATAATTTTTAGACAAGGCCAGAAAGATTGTGCTTGACTTAAGTTATTGAATACTTCCACATCTTGCTGTAAATGTAGCAAAAGCTTCTGGAAAACCTACAGCATAAAGAAACTACAGTGGCTAGAGGAGGGAAGGGAAGGGAAGGGAAGGGAAGGGAAGGGAAGGGAAGGGAAGGACACGTGTCAGCAGGTTCCAGGTAACAAATGTAATGGAAAAGAATGTGTCTACCCGAGGCCTTTTAATGCATCATTCCTGACAGCCAGGCATGTCCTATCAGTATTAGATAACATTTCGTCCAGACCACAAGAGCTTGCTTACGCCGTGAGAACTGTGTGTAGGAAAAGGTGCTTTCCACTCCGCTATCCTCAGATCTCTCGCGCTCAGTAAAATTCATGCTGCATTCAGTGCTGGTTTGACAGTTGTGTTACAAGAAAAAACATTCCCACTTGGTTTCTTTCCCAAAATTTCCCGTTGGCTAGGAGTTTGGCGTGTGGAGTACTTACAGGAACAGGCTCCAGCCACCAGTGCCAAAACCTCTGGTTTTAAAAGTTGTTCCACTCATTCTCAGCTTGCTGAGTAAGGACTGAAAGAGAAAGAAAAGCAGTGAGATAGCAGCATAGAGATCGAAGGGAAATCTCAAGGGAAGGAAGGGAAATTTGGAGGGAAGGGAGGGAAGTTGCTGTATAGGGGAAATGCAAACAGCAGACCAGGCAGCAATGGGAAAAGAGGATCCAACATTTAAATTCGGTGTTTAACGAAAGCAAGCGTAGAAGTAGTAGTTAGCTTGCAAACAGGAAGAAAGGTAATAAGCAAAAATTGCCCGTTCCGACAATACAGCCAACTGTGAGAGTGTTGGAACACAGGCAAGAGAGACCACGTACATGCTCCTGGAAGAGCCATGTCATGTCGAGGACCCAGCTGGGACTATAGGCTGGAGTGCAGCGTCTCTTCCCCCACTTGTGGAAAGATACACGCTTGTGAGTAACGGCATCAACAGCTTCTGTACACTTCAGTGTGTCAGCGCTACTGCAGGACTGGGAGTTAAAGTCTGGTCAACTGCATGGAGATAACAAGGGGAGAAAAAGCCCCCGAACCTGCACAAAGCAGCAGTCATCATTTCCATTCGTAAGCATTGCCCGTAGCTTAGATACACGCGAACTGACACGCGAATTGACACGCTGATCCGTGGAACTGGCGTGGGGTTCGGATGCCATCTTGTGACCAGCTGATAAATTACACAACGGGGCTTTCTTGGCTTAATTCCTTAAACATCTTCTCCCAAGATTTTATCAGATCATGAAAGATGCTGCAATATAGGACAGGGTCAAAATTTAAACTGTTAGGTACCATACCTGCTCTGCTCTTCTCGTGAATTTTTTTATGCCGGTGTTCTTATTTTGTAAATTTTGATGATTTGATTGAAAGCACTGGACTAAAAAACACAAAACCCTACACAAAATGCAAGTGTTCATCTCAGAAGTGAACACGACCGAACCTCAAAAACTGTGGCTATGTTTCCTTTAAAAATGTCACTAAATGTAGCTAAATGTCACTACAAATGCCACCCCGAGGTGGTACCCAAAGCCGAATTCCAGGTTCCCTTTGCCACTTTTGAGTATATTGTTTCAGAAAGCATGTCGAATAGAAATGACACGGCGCCTGTTTCCCGCTCGGCCTGAGGTGCCCAAGACAGAAGGTAACGGAGAGGGCAGGTCTCTCGGGAAGCTGGCCACTCGGGTAGCCAGCGTGGTAGAAGCGAACGTTACCAGTTTAAACCCCATACTGAGGTGTTAGGGTCCTGCAAGGTAACGCTTCAGACCCCTGGAAAGCGCCACAGAGGGCATTCGCTCCTCCTCTTGCCTGGGCCCTGCACCAAGACGCCACCGTGCCCAGCCAGCCGCGGTGTGGGG
>JANHFX010018843.1:0-13006 GCA_027560015.1 Chloroceryle amazona | reverse complement strand
GGGGGCCGGGGCGCACGGGGATGGCTGCTGGGAGAGGGGACGTGGCCATCAGCATGGAGCTGCCTGCAGCTTTGGCGAGGAGCGAACGTGGCAGAGCTTTGCCCTCTGCACTTAATTGCTTATTTAGGTGGAGTTAAAATTAGCCATTAAAACAATCACAGTGGGACCTGACAGATGCAGAGTTTGAACCGAATCCCACCTGACTGCTGCCCCACACCGGCCCAGGGCTCGTGGATGTGCTGGACGCTGGGTGCCAGTGTGGGAGTAGCGTGAGATGGGCTGGCCAGGAGAAGCTCATCAGCTCTGGGTTTATTTGCTGTAGGTGAATTCCTGCTGCTCCAGCCACAGCCAGAGCTTGTCTCCCCGAGGATGTAGCCAAACCACAGCATCTGCCACCCTCAGCGCCTTATCTCAGAGCAGCAGCACAAGCTGGATCTCCTCTGCCCAGGAGCCTGTTGAGGCTCACAGACACCACATTAACAGATCAACGAAAATTATTTTAGCTGCTGGACCAAAACCTCCTCCCAGGCAGCTCCAGTCACCACCCTGCTCCTCCCAATATTGCCTTTTTTCCTCTTCCAGGGTGGATTTACCCACTGGGGGATCCAGATCGTAATTTTGCAAAAACCATGCTACATTTATGCACATTGAATGGCATCATCGACCACCTTGAAGCAGATCAGTGTGAAGCAATAGCTTTCCTTTTTTTTCTTTTTGCTTTTTATTGTGCTTGCTGGATCAGAGCTGCCATGTCAGCTGTACATGCAGGCTGAACTGGTCCCAACTCAGCTTGTGCTTCGGGCAGAATGCAGCCTGAGAGCTGCAGTCAAGCCCTGAGCAAGTATTAAAAAAAAACTTCCTTCATCCTCATGTCACTTATGGATGGAGTTATTTTTTAAAATTTATATCATTTGTGCTAAATTGTAGAATTCAGCAGTTCTCACAGCAAACTAATAAAGTGACACCAGAAATCAGAGTTCTTGGTGCAGCAGAGAAAAATTGCAACTAATATGGGGGAGAAAAAGAGCCACAGAAATGAAAGATTAGAGGAATAAGAGCAAGAAGGAAAAGTTATGTGTCAGACAAGGTCTTCTGGGAAGTTGGAAGGAGGCAGCTAGTGCTACTGGCTGCCTTTATAAAGGCAGGATGAATCACAGATAAGTGCCATGTCATGTCACATGTATTTTCCAAGGCCCATTTTGCTGTTGTTTGGCACTGCAAACAATAAGGATGAAAAGCTACAAATCCAACCAGACAACAGAAGCTACCCAATTTAAGGCAACAGCAGCTTTAGGAGGGCAGAATCCTCCTAAACTCACATTTCACTTGAAGCACCTCTTCCCAAAATAATGATGGATAAGCAATAGAGTGGGGCATGTACATTGCATGCCTCTCTCAGTGTCAGCTCCTGAATCTACGCGGGAAGAGTCTTGTTGCTGTTATCACCGTGACGAAGGTGGTGGGATTTAGAGATTAAGTCAGGAGAGGTGGCTGCTGGCTGGGCAGGGAGATGAGAGCTCGCTGCTCTGACATGGCTGGGTGGGTGAGTAGACTAGAGGAGGGATTTTATTTTTTTTCCCCTTGCACCTCTGATGTAAATATATTCACACTTCCTTGCTTACAGTGGCTCTCAGAGATGCCAAAAGTGCTCACAGCCTGCATTTTACACTCAAAAGCCTCCAAAGATAATGTTCTTTTGTAGTTCCCGCATGTTTAATATAATTATTCATGATAATTAAGAGTTAATTAATCATTAGTAGTTATTAATGATAATTAATGACCGTTATTCCTTGCCACTGAAGTGCCTGCAAGCTGGGCTCTCTTGGGGTGTTCTTGGCAGCACCCAGCCCCAGCACAGCTAGAGCACAAATGCCCAGCACCAAGCTCCCCGACAGCCCAGTCCTGGGCTCGTCTTGCAGCAAGTTTCTCCCATGACTGATGTGAAGGAAACTTGTAGCCACCGTGGAGTACAAATAACTTAATTTCCTGAGCAGATGCAACACCCAAGGCCTGTCTGCACCTCCAGCTCGCTGCCCTGGGCAGCAATAAATGAGAAAAGGAGGGAATGCTACTGGAAGAGCTGCAAATTCTTGAGCAAGAGAGAGAAAGGGAGAGAGAGAGACTTTGATTACAGCATCCTACCCCAAGTCCAAAGCAGAAAAGTACATCTTAGTAGGAAGCAGATGTACTTGCACCCTCAAGTACTGCAACAGCTCTGACAATTCTCTTCCATATGAAATTAAGGATTTGGCTCTTCCTACGTTCACACTGAGCCGTTTCCCAGAAGGTACCGACCTACAGAAAGGGGAGTGCTGTCACTTACAGACAGCCCAAGCAAATGCTCCAGCTCACACTGCTGCAAGCTTTCCACCTTGGGCTTTGCTAATGAGCCTTATTTTTAATGTTCTTATTTAATGTTTCCCTCGGCTCAAAAAAAAAGCAGGACGTGTTCTCAGGAGGAACAGCTCCCTCCTAGGAGTGTGAGGAGTGAGATGCGCAGGGGAGATGCTCAGATATTTTTTCCTCAGAAATTAGGAGGCAGCAGCTAAAGAAGAAACTGGCAGCTATGGGACAGAGAAGCGTGTCCTGCAAAAGGAGCCCTGCACCTTGATAGCCTGAGGACAGCCTTACAGTCAAAGGGAGAGACTGGCACAAAGCTGTAGACCTTAGGACACTGCTTTACCCCTTCAATGGATGGGAATATGCCACTTCTCTTGCCTTGATAGATCCCATTTGATCCAGAAATAGGACCAGGCAAAGCACAGATCCCCTGGCTCATCCATTCCTCTCCCTAACTCAGAGCCATATTTTCTAGTTGCTGCCTCAAAATGAACAGCATTTACTACAGGATGCCTCATCTCTCTTGACATTTTGGTGCCAAAATGGTAAAAGGAGCTGGAATCTATTCTTGGCTCACGTATCATCAACAACCACCCTCCCTGCACATTTTTCATTAATAAGGAGCCAAAAATCAAAGTAGGGAGTATGTGAAGGTCCAGATAAAGCCATTCAGAGGGGAACAGCTAAGTATTTCCTGTGATTTGTTGTCCATCAATACCAGGCACTGGAAAACATACCCGTTTGGCATCATTTGTATTGGTCATTGGGGTGACACTAGCAGCAGGGAGAGGCACTGGAGTCATGCCTCTCAATTGCCTCATCTCTTTCCTCTCTCACACTTCAATTTCCATGTAATCACGGATGCATTAGAGAGTGATCCCTATTACTGCCTTTCCAGCACGTAAAATCGAGCCCAGTGCGGTGGGAGGCAGGGATGGTGCAGAGCAGCCACTCAGAACAAACCTTCTCCCATACCCAGCACCTGGAGAATTAGCAGAGCTCCCAAGGGAAAGGTTTTTCAAGGACAGGAATAGGACCTCACTTGATTTTCAGCAAGGATTTGGTCCCTAGTAATCTTTACCAACTGTGTTATGCTTCCTACAGCTGAAAAGGTGATGCTGTTTGGTTTCCAGCAGTAGCTGTATTTTAAATTGAATGACTATAGTCCCAAAAATTTCCAAGAAATGGGAACTTAGAACTGTTCCTGCTCCTTCAATCACAGCGTGGCTTCTGGTAGTAGTCCAGGGAATAATAAAGGCAGTCTACAGTGTGATCTGCAGTCCTCATAATGATTTTTATTTGTCTTGGAGCCATAGCTGGGAATGGGAATTGTACATGGCCCTCCCTGGGACTGACCCCTTTGGAAAATAAAATTAATATTGTCATTGCTCATAATGCAGTTCAGCCAGAACCAGGAGCGAGTGGAAGTCCTTACCTATTGCTCCAAGGTCACAAAAAGAAAATATTGTCCTGGTCCAGATTTCTGAGCCCTCCTCCCTCCCCCCCATGACCTAACGCTGAGCACAAGCCACTGTTATGGGCTACATGGATGGATTTAGATAAATAAATATATTGCTGGTCAACTGCCTGGGCAGAGTGGGTCATAGCCATAAATCACTGCTACAAGTTCAGTGGAAAACAATTGTCCCTCCTGCTCTGAGCAAAGGTAGAAAGATCAGGGCCAAGCCAGGCCAAGGAGTCAGCTATTGATTTTTATGTGGCTAGAACATCATTTCCAATTTCCTGACATTTGCGAGGAGGGGAAGCACTGCCAAGGTTATTAGAGCAGATGGGAGGGAAGGTTTTGCTTGCAGAGGGGTGCTGGGTTCCAGGACAAGCCTGGCGACCTGCCTCTATGGTTCTGAAAGCCTGGTCATCACTGTAAGCCAAGGGCAGAGGGAAATCAGAGATTAAGTCGTGGACCTGGAGCAGTGGGAGAGGTTGAGCAGAACATAAAGGAGAAGGAATGAAGCCTGGTAGAAGAGTAGGAAACCTACTGAGTGAGTGATCGATGTACAAAGAAAATCAGAGCCAGTGAAGGCAGGAGAGTGAGAACTGTGATGGAGCTGAATTGAAAGGAACAGCTCCCACTAAGCTGCAACAAGAAAATTGGGCTGGCTAAAAATAAAGGGCCTTCAAGCAGTGCTAGCTCTTCCTCAGGACACAACGCAGGCCACGAATATGGGCAAAAATAGATAGGTCAAGGAGAGTGGCTCTTTCAGAACTGAACTCTTCAGAGCCAGCCATGCTCAGGCAGGCAGGACTGTGCTGGGGGGCTGGCCAAAGCCAACGCCAACATTATCACCCTCCTCCAGACAGCACAATGTCACCCTGGCTCCCCTGGGGGAAAATATCCAGAAAAGCCTACTATGGTCATTAATAACCACAATGGAATAGAAAGGTGGTCACAAAAGGGCACAACAGTTCCTGCTGAGCTTATAGAGCACCCAGAGGGTGCAAATGCTTCGGTCCTAAACCAGAGTGTGCAAGATGCAGCCTGTGTCCAGCTGACCCAAACTGGTGCTCTGTGGTTTTGCACAGAGGGTTTTACCAGTGTGAGGAGCACGTGGTGTGATGACTTTAGCCACAGCCGGGCATACACAGCTCAGCAGAGAGGAAGAGGAGGAGATGGAGTGGGTAGTGCCCACTGCTCCATCTGGGGACCGAGGAGAATCAGCTCCACAAACAGGGGTCATTTGGAAAGATAGCTTCAGAAGAACTATTTGGGAAGCAACAGTCCCTCCCGAAGCTTGGAAAACACGTACTGCAGGTGGGAGAGAAACACAAGACTGCTCTGCTTCCATAAAATACCTGAAGGAGAGGAGGGATGGCTGCAGAGGAAAGCAGTATCTCCTGGGCTGGTACATTGAGAGGGAAATGGCCAAAGGGGATGTGGGTTGGAGCTGATCTATAAAGTCCCAAGGACCCCTGTCCTGGGCTGCCAGAATCCATCACCTCATGTGATACATGGCAAGACAGAAACACATAATGCAGCTTTACAGAGCTGCATTAGTGTCATATAGAAACGTCAGCTCCATTTTTGAGCAAGAAATTATGTATTGGAAAAAATTAAGTACAGAAATAAATCTTTTCGATGTGGATGAGGTTTAGCCTGATATTAAGAAATGAAACAGCATCTCACAGCAGCTTCAACAAGCACTAGAAACTGTGAATACAAGCTGCCATAAACTTCAAAAGGATCAATACTGGACTTGAAAGCTTCCCCTTGGCTGCTAAGAGCGGTGCTGCATGGCCAGCCCCACACACAGCACTGTCATTACAGCTGGATAGAACCAGCAGCACTCAATCAATCAGTGCACTGGGCTCACAGGCTCTCCAGAGAGGGTTTAAAAAAAAAAATAGTAAAAAAAAATGAAAAAAAGAAGGCTGGTTGTGAGTTATTTAAGCCTAGATTGAGCTGCAGAAATCATAAACCTTTTTTTTTTTTTATTTCGCTTGTCAGCAGACAGAAGGAACACCTGAAAAATAGTCAGAAGAAATGATGTGTGAGAGCCACACACTGCAATGCTCACCACTAACTCATTTTATGAGGGGGATTACTTGGGATTTTTCTCTTAAACTTGATTTCCATAATTTTTCTAAGAAATTCCCCTTTTCCCTAGCACTTTCCATGCTTCATTTCTTGTCCAAGTTGGTTTTTAAAGTTTGATTAAAATTCCTTTCACAGCAGTGCAAGGGTGGAGGAAAGGTTGTGTAGAAAGTACTGTATTTTACTGCTGAACCTACAGCTCGCCTAGTGAACACCCAAGGCTGACCCCTGGCCACTCTTCCCTCTCCTTCTTTACCATGAACCAGCTTTTTTGCCGTGGACCGCTCGAAACCTGCCTCTGTTGCCTGGGTCAGGTTTGCAAGGATGGTTGCTATGGATTAACCGCATCCACCTTTAGCTGCAGCACCGAATACAGAGCGATCAAATTCTATTCCCAGGGTCAAAGGTGCAGCAACTGAGATTTATTCCCTCACCCCAGCCCTCAAACCAGACAGTTTCCCAAACTGTCTGTCTCTGCCGTGCCTGCACTTGCCGGGGCAATGGCTCTGCTCCAGCTCATTCACACTAATGGCTTTGGATGATGCCAGCAACTTTCAACAAATAAAATCATCAACCGAACAGCTCCCCCCAAGTCCCAGCTCACACGCTGCCAGCACAGCCCGTGTGTGTCCAGCCACTGCTCATTCACATGGTCCTTCTGGATCCGCAAATATCCCCCTGCCCACCCCTTACAGACCACATGTCTCTTTTCTTCTTGATGTTTAAGGCTCTTACCTCTTTTAACCCCAGCCGAAGCAATGCTTTAGCAAGAGGAAAACCTGTGATGTTGGTTGGAAGCTGAGCTTCTGGCAGACCAATGGCAAGGCAAGTGTCACAGTGAGAAGGGTCCTCAATTGATGCTTCAGCTGCTGGGTGGCTCAGGGAGGAGCTGGGAGTGGGGTGTCTTCGGCAGTGGGCAGGGGAGAGCTTGAGGACAGTAGGAGAGGACAAAACCTTGGCTCTCTGCCTCCAACTGACTCACACGAGGGATGCACGATGCTGGGACACAGGGACGGGCAGATGGCAGGCAGGTCTCTGCATCCACGTGCTGGCAGCTCCTACCCTGTGGGTTTGCAGGAAAGAGTTACACAAAGTGCATTTCTCGAGAGGGGAAACAGGAGCTAAAGCTCTGAGCTTGCAATATTGCCCATGCACCCAAGTACAGTTCCCAGGTCTACCCTACATATATATGCACATACACACTCAATGTTTACATTGCTGACAGTAGCTGAGCCCCTTCCCGTGCAGAGCCCTCCACAACACCCTCTCACCCTCTGCACAGCAAAGCTGACATACAATATTCACCTGCTTGCAGCACTGCTCAGTAAGGGACACGAGTCAAACTGCTGGTTCCAATACCCTATGAGGAGCTACAAAAGCAGAAAAAACAGGGGATATCTAGTGCTGCAAAGCAAACCAGCTGGGGACTTTGGTACAAGATCTGCAGAAACCTCACTGCTGTGTGCGGAGCGGCGACTGCCTGTGAACCTCTGCATGCTGCATGTTACCAGCTGGATGTCGTATCCTAAATAAACTCCAGTAACCCTCCAGTGACCCTCTTCTGGGTTCAGCATGATGCTTCCTTCTGCTCACCTCGGCTGGTGCAGAGGGGGCTCGAGCAGACCCAAGCAGCAGGGGCAGGCAAAGGCAACGTAATCTCCCTATGTATGTGATGGCTGAAGGAGTGTCCACTTCACACCCAGATCAAGGCTGGTCTAGGGGGATGCAAAATCTTTAGCAGTTGGTCCTTGTCTCACGTCCACGTGTTATGTAAAATGTCACAAAGTCCTGCAATGGCTTGGTATATTAAAAAAGAGGAGAACAAGTCTCTTCCTAACATAGTGACAGCTTTTCAAGGTCTCCACGTCCTTCCAGCAGCAAGGCAGGTCACAGCATTACTGAAGAGCTCAGGCACCTTTTCCATAAGACACTAACTTTGTTTTAAACTGAAGTGAGTATGAACAGAACCCAAAAATGCAGCATAAGCCCTGTGGGAGCTGTGCATTACAAATGCCAGCACGTGAAAGTTCTCTGGGCAATAAATTTTTACCACTGCAGAAGGTGTAAGAAAAGCCCCAGTACCCAGCCCAGGTTTCAGGAGATGAGGCTGCTCCCACCAGGCTGCTCAGCAGAGAGGGGCCAACACCCCCCTTTCCTTCTTTTCCCCTTAACGATGAGTGCATGTCAGCTTGAGCTAAATTAAGCAGCGCTTGGAGGTAAAAAATAGCATCAGGAGCTAATTAAAACTCTTCCAACTCCCCCGCACCAGTGATGGGGAGAGGCAAGCCCCGGGTACCTGTGCTGTGGAGGAAGAGCCGCCCACCACAGCCCTCCCCTCCTCCCCCCCCAGCTCTTCTCACCAGAGCTGGCAGCTGGAGTGTTTTTATGAACACTTTCAGTGTGATAAATCAGAAAAAGCAAGAAATCCCCCAAGTGCTGCTGGCATCTCCGAGTGCCGAAGGCTGCAGACAAGCGGGACGTTGATCTGGCTGCATGTGCTGGCCACAGACAGCGAGACCTCTGTCCCTTCAGCCTGATCACACGTGCTTGCTAGCACAGAGCAGGCACCTTCTTATCCAGGAGATTACCTTCCCACTTCCCTGCTTAGAAACCAGCTTGAACACACAGCCTCTGAGCACCGAAACAACGGCACAAAGCAAGCAGAGAAGGGCTGTATCTGCATCTTAATAACCCAAGGACCACTCGTGGCTGCCATTAAACCCAGTTACCAAACACAACGGCTGCTCCATTCGGCTTTGCTTAGGTGGTTTGGGACAGCTCCTCAGGTACTGGTAGCCGTGGCTTTGTGCACAAGCTCTCCAGGTCTGATGCCGAATAGCCATAGAAGTTTGGTCTCACCTTTACACAGGAAAGGTCATTGCTTTGTGTAGCTTGTTGAGTTCAATAGTCGAATTATTAAAGTACATAATAAGCATTTATACACCATTGGAGTTATTAAGCTTTCTATCAGCCAGATTTTAGCACAATTCATTGTAATTTCCAGGATTTAATGGCACGTGACCCAGCAGACAGGAACCATAAACCATGCAGGACATGGGGCAGCCTGAGACCAGGCACAGGCAGTGGGACCTGGCCAGAGGAGCACCGCTTGGTAGCAAGCCCAGCGTGGCCTCAGGAGGACATCAGCTGCCTGCCTTGCTCAGCAGACATGTCCTGGGAAGGTCTGTGGGAACAGGGAGGGAATAGACTCAGTCTCACTCTCTCCACCCAGCTCCCACTACCAAGTGAAACTCAGTCTGATTGTGTGTAGCTGGTCCTCACCTACACCCCTCTCCCATTCACACTGTCCCTTTCTATCACCATGTTCTCATTCCTGTGGCACCCACCCAGCAGTACCTCTCCTACCACCTATCCAGTGACCTGATTTTTATTTCACCATGCAGCCTGTAAGATATTTTACAGCAGGAACTGTAAAGGAATGGCACACAATGCTGGCATTGCTTTCCTCTTCAGCTTTCCCCACCCTCCTTTGGTCACTGTACAGAAAAGGGCAGTTTTGTCCCAGTTTTTCACCTTTTCTGCACTTCGGGAGAGACGTGCTGCTTCCCACACATCGACTCCAGCATGGGAAGGATTTAACACAGCTTTCCAAATCACCCAGTTTCCTAAGTTGGGTTTGTTGTGTTGCCTCTGGCCATCTGCATATTCCAGGATCTCCCAACATCATCCAAGAAAGGACCATTTTCCATATTCAGTGCAGCTCTGAGCATCCTCGCAAGAGCCACCACCAGCCAGCTGCCATGGCAGCAGGAACAGGGGCAAATCTAACACGAGGGAAGGTGGGGATGGCAAGAAATGGAAGCAGAGCCCCAGCCTGGGTCAGGTATTTGGGCAGCATCAAAAAGACAGAGCTTTCTGTTCCTGTAGAAAGTGATGGCATCCATCCTCACTCAGTAAAAGGCACGGCAGTAGGAGACACGACTGTCATAGTCCAAGTAAGGCATCTCAGAAAATGGGCTTCGAGTCACACTCTTAGCTGTGAGACGGGCAAGATGTTCATGGTTTGTCACTCTGTGAGAGCTGATGGAGGATGCTCCAGGATTTCCCATGGGCCCCCACACTGGCACTTCTCACCTGGCTCCAGTACCGTCTGCAGTGTCCAACTTGAGCATCACCTTGGTTAATAGTTAAAAAAATTTCCTCCATGAAGTATTGTATCTCAGTCCCTGGAGTGCTAAGCCTTGCAAACAGATGGCTCAGCTTTTGCTTGGGACACGGCACCTAGTGACTGACTTTGTCCTGGGAAAGGAAGGACTGGAAAACTCTTCCTATCTGCACATGTCTAAGCAATGGTTGGAATGTCTCGCCTATGGTAATACCAATGACCTCTGCTGCTGAATTTTTAATAACCAAACCCATCCAGGGAATCTCCTCCGATCTACACCCAACTTTCTGACTGCCACAAAGGGGAAGGTTTCTACCCACCATGCTCATGACTCTGCTGTCCCTGTAGTCCTGTGGGCTTGACAAGGCGGGGGGACACAGATGCCCATCTGGGTCCTCAGTGCAAGCCCACGCTCAGACCACCTCTACCACACAGAACTCACCACACCTGTCCGAGCAAGCAGAGATATTCCCAGCCAGTGCTGCCACAGAAAAAAGGGGCATCGATTGTAACCAAGCATTTCATGCCTCCTGAGAAGAAGCCACGGCCATGGGGTGCCCCTGGGGCTTCAAGGGTGAGCAAGGTCCTGCCCTGGCAGGGCTGAGCCCCTGCTCCCTGCAGACAGGGACATCACCCAGCATCCCTGGACATGTACCGAGTGGGAAAATGAATTATCTGCAAGTTGTCTTGGGTCACTGGATGCCATCTGCTGTGCTGCTCACATAATCCCCGCTCAGGGCAGCTGTGAGCGCTGCTCTAACGAGGTTTTTCGCTGATGAGTAATGATACTTCCTTCATAATAAAGGAAAACCCGCAAGTCCCATCTTCCAAGGAGACTAGACACAAACCTCACTCATCTGTAACAACCCATTTTCTGAGCCTGATGATCTATGGCTGTGGTCCTTCCACAAATTCCATTTTCCCAGTAAATATTTTACTATAAACGTCAGAAGTTTGTGGCCATATAGCGGTAAAACCGGTGTGACTTTGATTCCAAATCCTCTTTCTAGAGCACACCTGGAACTCAAACCCCCTTTAATTTCACTGAGATTAAGTCTCTCAGATAACTTTTGACCTAAACTCCATCATCTTATTATTTTAAAAACGCCACCTTAAACCCCAGGGCTTTAAATCTTCCCAGCTGACTTATGAAAAGCTCCTGGCACTCACTCCAGCTGTGCATTTATGCAGCTCACAGCTCACCAATAACCACTGAAGCCTCTGTGGGCTTGTGCATTATTTCTCTTTTGTATTTTATATTCCCTTCCCTCTCCATAAATGAAGCTGAAGCTGCAAATGCTGCGTTATGGATGCTGCCAGGTGGGCATTGATTCAGTTCAATGAGTATATTCAACAGCTACAATAATATAGCGAGGGACTGGAGAAATAAACACACAGAAGCATTTCTGTTCCCTGG
Organism: Chloroceryle amazona; assembly: GCA_027560015.1. Classification (NCBI taxonomy): domain Eukaryota; kingdom Metazoa; phylum Chordata; class Aves; order Coraciiformes; family Cerylidae; genus Chloroceryle; species Chloroceryle amazona. The sequence continues at coordinate 1,573 of JANHFX010018843.1, read as the reverse complement.
ATGCCATGTGGAGCAGCCGCAGAGCAGCTGAGGGGAAGGTGTGATGGCATCAGGAGGGGCTGCTGAGAGCCAGTCTCCTGCCTTTTGGCTTTTTTACATGGGTCACGATGTGACAGACTGAAACGGTGACCCTAAAAACCGGCAGCAGATGAACCTCTGAAAGAAGCCCAAACTCACAGCACTTGCGAAACCAAAGAGCAGCAGTGATGGAAATGTGGGAACACTCCTCCAGCAAAGCTGCCTGCCCTGGCCATGCCACCAGCACCCACTGCTACTGCACAAAACTCAGTGAAATATTCCTTTTCAGTGTTCGTGCTGAAGTAGTGACTACAACACCCTCGCTGCCCTTCCCGAAGGCTCACCAGCACCAGGCAGGCCACCTACCAGCTCTGGTGAAGCTTCCTCTTCGTTGCCCTCTCCTCTGTGGAGGTTTGGGGGGTGTGAGGGGGTGCTGCAGGTCAGACCCGCTTTCCAGGCACCACCAAGGAGCCTCCTGCTGCTTCGTGCCTGGAAGACCCAGCTCTAAGAGCTGCAAAAATTATCACACGTCAGGGGACAATGAAGTTTTATGAAATGCCAAGCAATTAATCAACAGCTGAACGGCGTGTCAGAAACACGCCCTGCTTGCTGCCATGGTGGCTGAAATACCACATTTCACGTTTCACCACCTTTCACAGGGTATGAATAAGTGGTGTGTGGAGAAGTGAAGACAAGCTCCATGTCCTCATTCGCCTGTTCATACGGTGACACACGATCCAGCTACCCCCCCTCCCCGCTCCTTTACTTCACTTAACATCCAGGTCAGGTTTTTCTCAGCCAGCCTCACTTGAATTCACGCTGCCCTCTCCAAAGGGTTTACTACACTGAGAACGCTGCCAGCCCCTGGCTTCCAGCAGATTTTCTATTCCCTGTGAAAAATGCACTTCCTTTCCTCAGCTCAAAGTCACCGGTGAAGACAAGGATGCTCACAGTGTCCAAGAGATGGCCTCTCAGAGCCTGGTGGAGGAAAAGCCCTGGGATGAGGAGCCGGATTTAGCGGCTGCCCATGTGCCGAGGTCCACCCTGGGCTTGTTTCCAGTCGGGGCTCCGGCAACCCCAGCTCCCATCGCCTGAGCGGTGCCGGTGCTACCGGGCAGGTAACGCCAACCGCTTGGGCTCGGCGGCACCGGCACCGCCGCCCAGGTCCAGCCGGTCCCACCGGGAGCTCGGGTGCGCTTTGGGCAGCCGGGGCCACGCTAAGGACGCGGCTCCGCACCCCGGGACCACCGGCCCGGGCTGGGCGGTGGCTGCTGCCCGGGGCGGTGCCTCCCCGGGGCCGGTGCCCTCCTGTGCCGGTGGCCTCCGCCCCACGCACCGTGTCCCCCTCCCCGGGGGTGCTACCGAGGGCTCCGACTCCAAGGGGGATATGGAAATAGAGAAATGTCTGCCCCGAATCTGCCGCTCCACACCCAGGCGGCAGCTCCCAGACCGGCGATCTCCCCCTTCCCCCCATCCCGGGCTTAAAACTTTCAGGTTTTTACACCTAATTCGGGACTTTCCCCCCACGAAGCCACTTGCAGGACCGCGTTCCGCC
>JANHFX010018842.1:90745-101512 GCA_027560015.1 Chloroceryle amazona | reverse complement strand
AGCAAAAATATCTAGTTCTATACTTTATAATAATCTTAAAATATATATATATATCATAAGCTTGAGCCAGCAACACATTTCAGAGAGGTTTATTAGCATATGGTATAATTAATATTTATAATAAACAGCAAGGAGATTAAGAGAACTGGATTTATAACTCAGGTCAAAATAAACAAAAATGCAAGGACACAAGTCTGTAATTAAGTGCATAAATTCTCTGATTTTCAAGGTTGCAGACCTGACCTAGATTTCAGGGGGCTTTCCGGGTGCTCAAAAATCAGGCCCCTTCCCTCAGGTCCCCAAGTATAACTCCCTGATGACCTCTTGTACCATCAGTCTGGAAACGTGGCAGAGAAGGGAATCTGGTTAAAAAGCATATACATTTTCAGATGCTGTTTTCCTGAACAGGACTGAAATGTAATTGTAAACCCACATTTTTGGTGGGTTGAATGTGTAAAACCTAAATTCACAGAAATATTTAAGCACAGACTTTTGGCTGTGCAGCTCTTTGGATATGAGACCTAGCTCATCCTGATAGCAAGACAGGCTGTGGCTGCATTCAAAGCACTGGCTCTGGGATCAAAGAGCCTGTCTCCAGCTGCGGCACACCTTTCATGTATAACACTGATAACTCCATGCTGATCAGCCGGAGGGTGCTACAGAAACAGATTGATTTTATTACTCCGACAGCCTGAAATACTGACTGGTTTTGCTTCTTTCAGTCAAAATTGCCAGTAATCTACTGCTAGCAGTAGAGTTACAAATCACTGAGCTCTGATAACATTTTTCCTGCTTCCAATGATTACAAAGATTATATCCATCATTTAAACATGATGTTTGCAGTTTCTCTAATCAAAAAGCATGAACAAACCTAATTGCAAATAATTTTAAAAAATGCATGTGGATGTAAAAATGAAGTGTCCTGAATTGTACACAGGTTATATTATTTTGGTGTCAAGAATGTCATGGGAGAGGTTTTAATTTAATTTTATATCATTGCTACTTATCTGTCATATTAAACAACAAAGTAAGTTTCCAGATGTTTTCCTTTCTGGAAGCCAACTTGTAAATGCAAATGACTGTAAGCATATTCCTACAGCGGTAACAAGCTAAGACCACCACACCTTCAAGAACCGCGTACCATAAGTGGGAGACCAGTGGAGAGAAGATGCTGAGAACCTTTGCACTGCCTTTGTTTTCATAACAATTCTGTAGATATTTCTTATGTTCATTATAGTCAGGGGTCATATCCAGGCTTGCCTACAGAGCTGATGATGAAGAACAGAAAATTCTAATGGTTTCTGTGGGGCTTTGTACAACTGAGACTTTTCAGAAGTACCTTTTTGCCATGTGGTATAGGAATGAATCACATGCAATTGTAAATCTGGATTGAAAAACATCCTAAGTTGTTTGTCCAGCCCATAGGGGAACTGTCACTTCAAAATGTGCACTCTTTAACAATATTGAATAGTAAGAACACTTCTAATAGCTCATGTGTTTTCTCAGGTATGTGTGTTATGGCAAGAATACATTTATAGAAGGAAAAGAAATCTCAACACTCAGGAAACCTCAAATATTCACAAACTTACTGCTAGGGTAATAGCAAGCAAAGGAACCATTAATAACAGCATTGTACTATCATGCTAATACATCACTTCATTTCTGACAGTCTTTGGGGACCTCACCTGTTTCTCCCAGTGCAAAGTACTTAATTAGTATAGGTTTTCCAATCTTGCATGCCACACTGAGTTCCCAAGAGCATTCTTTTAAGTACTCCATCCATCTTTCATGTGCCGTGTAAGTGTTGCAGTTTATTTATACATCATTCATTCTTTTGTTAGAGCTAGTCTGTCAGCTCAGAGTACTTACCCCTTCTGCAAAACTTGATCATCCACAAAGGAATGCCACTTAACATTGGCACCTGTGTAGTATTATAAAGTACATCCAGATGGGAGCATCTCCCCACAGAATCCTCAGCCTACTGCAGGAAGAAATTCACTACATCTTTCCTCATAAGAGGTTTATTCCTGCATACTCCTGCATTGACCTTTGTAGCCCTTTAGAATAAGAAGTGGGACTGTGGTTTGAACTACAGTATTTTGACCTAAGGCACTATGGAGAAACACAGGCAGACTACACTGGTAAATGGTATAGATGCTGTTCAGTTTGAGTGTTGGATTTTCCTTTCTCACTGCTTTATGTTCTGGGCAGTAAAAGAAACTTTCATCAACAGAAACTCTGCACATGGAGATCCTTCCTCATTTATACTCTGCCCCATTAACCTCAGCCTTTGTAACAAAAAGCATTTACAATAGAGAACTCCTAACCATGCGTACACCAAGGGCTTAGGATTCAAGAGTGCTACCTGCAAGACATTTACGGAGAAGCATACTTAGGTGGAAAATAAGTTCCCACTTTGTATCATTATCTTCCACTCCTTTCAAGCAGCTCAGTACTTAACTAGTTTTAGCCACTTTTCCATTATTAACATTTAATTTTGTGAGTTTTATTATCCAACCACAAAATTTCTCTCCAAGTTGCAGTAAAGGTAAAAGAAACTGAAGCCAGGCAGGTATTTCAGAGCTATGAGCATACACACTGAAGAGGTGATTTCCTTCAGAAACTACACTCATTTAAAAAAACAAAAACAAAAAACCAAACCATAGTTTTGAAAATACTACATTTCACAGTTACTTAATAATGTATTAGATGCTCTGTGAGAATTTCATGCAGAAAGCAATTAGTATTTGAATACTATACATATATCACTGTGAGTAAAAAACAATACAGGTTTTTAAATAACAAATGCTTCCTATGAACTTTGCAATGCTTCCAGACTTCTGTTAGTTTGAAGTTAATGATCGTATGTCATTAATCTTAACAATGAAAATACAAGACCTAGATTTATAAAACACAACAGAAATACCACAGTTTTGAGTGCTAAGCTACAGACTTGACTTAATAACCTGCAGTAATGTCCCTAGCTATTAAACTATACATTTTATTGATGTTCCCATAATGAAATCTCATTCACCTGGAAAATATACCTCAGCTACGTAATGGAAATGAATCTTAAGACAGCACTCTTCATTTCCTTATGCCACAGAAATGTTAGAAGATTAGAAATTTCTAGATATACTCCTAAAAACACAGAGAACCTGCTAAAGCATTAAATTTACATTTCTGAACTGATCTACCACATTATGCTTCCCTTTGTCTTCAGACCTGGCATATAAAAATCCTGAACTTTGCTTTGCACTGTCTAGTTCCAGGTAAGGACACCTCAGAAAGCAGGTACCAGGCTCCAGCTTTGTTGCCCTTCTCTGGATGCATTCAAGACACAGAAGAAATTACTACTTAAAATATTTAAACAGTAGCAGCAGGAATTGGGGATGGGGAGCAACAGGTTCGGGTGAAGCAGTGATATGTAAAAACATGAAAATTAAATAAGAAAAACATAAACTTAGCACCATTTAAATTTCCTGCTGCTGAGGTCTACCTATGTTTTTGGATGGACAGAAATTTTATAACTAAATTAAGTAAAAATATTAGAAAGTACACTGTACAGAACAACCCTGTTTTTTCAGAAGAAAGAAGGATTTTTCAGTGATGTGATCCACCTCTAGTATCTAGTTTTGTCAATTATGCAAAAGCCCAGTACCACGGTATTTCCCCTGAGGATCAGGTCGTGTCAGAGACCTACTGGAAATCCATTCCCATAAAACTTCTAGCTTGATTTCCACATAAAGAGATATAAATCGGCCACAATTAGACAGGCTTCTTTTTTTTTTTCTTCAGAATTTAATCTGTGCAGCTGTAAACATTTTCTCACTCATCCAGTACCATTATTTAGTTAGGATAAACGGAAAAAAAAAATGATATGAACAGTTCCCCCCGCTTTCCTTCAAAGTTACAGCTGAAGAAATATTCTTTTAGAACAGCTAAACAGTTCTGTCTTTTGCTCATGTATTCCTTAGTCTCCTGAAGATACTACCGATGCCAGTATTTAACCAAAAGCTGCTTTTTTAAAGACAACTGGTAACTGCACTCAGCTCATCCTCCAATTACAGGAAACCAGAAATAACAAAACACAGTTACCACATAAAATTAATTTACAGTTATTACTGATACAGACTGCAACAGAATATGTGGCCTTGTGAGTTAGTAAAGATAGTCAAAGAGAAGATTTCTCATTGAAAAAATGAACTCACATTGTAGGATTTCTTGCTCTGTCATTGTACAGGATGATTTTGAAAATTAACCTTATGAACCACATTCAACTCAACTACCATTAGACACTTCACTGAGCATCACAAGATGGTAACCAGTAATGCATTCAGAAACTGTGATCTGAATAAGGGGTAAGGGTATATGGTATAAAAGGACAGCTCAGATGTGTGCATAATCCAGTTTTCCCTTACAGTACTAACAAACGCTCCACCACCATTAGTCAAGCCTCTTTGCTTGCAGGCAGTTGACAGCCAGGGCGTGCCTGCATTCTCCCTGAATCCATCAACATATACTTGAAGAGAAAGGAGATTCTCCATCTCCAGAACAAATCTGGAGTTTTTCCAAGGGCTCATGGAGACAGCTTACTTATTTGTCTTGGAGAAACACAAAGTCAAGAAGACAACATCAAAGACAACAGAGCTGTCATAAGTCTGATGCTTGTCTTCTTTGTGTGTGTGTTTTTTTTGTTGTTGTTACTGCTTAGCTATTCAAGGCAAAGAAATCTTGGCTGAACTTCATGAAGGTAAACCATGCTAAGCTGGGACAACATTCACCTTTAAGGACCATGGAATCTCCCCCCCAAAAAATTAAAAAGATGTTCCACATACGTAACTGATACCCAAATGTAGCTAAAAGATATTTAGCTTATAATTACATTATGTTTGATCACTAAACTGGAGGTGACTAATTTTGATTGCAGTTTATTAGGGGAAAAAAGCAAATGAGGTAGGAATCCAATCTGATCTCTCTGAGGTAACGCCACAGTGTAAACCAAAACATGGTCAATGGAAATTTGTTTCAAAAGCTCTAAAAATGCTAAAGTAAACGCACTCAGAGTTGCTTAAAGGTTGACCGTAATTAAGTAGGAACAATTTTACAAACAGAAGCATGTAACTGGGGACCTGAACAAGGAGCTGTGTAATGTAACCTGAGGCTGTACGTTCATTAGCCAGCAAGACAACAGATCCTGATTCCACTGACGTAAACAAGAGTCAGAGGAGTTGGAGCAAAACCCAAAATGTGCTGGGCTACTGCTGTTCAGTCAAGTTTTGTGTTTTAGCCTACTAATGATGAATCCCAGATGGACATTCAGTTGTCTCTTGGAAAACTGGAGTAGTAAATACATTTTGGTCATTATCGTTCCTCTATTTAGGTGTAAGTTCTGAGAGACAGCCTGAAGATATCCTTCAAGTATGCGGAATGTTTTTCATTCTACTGCTATGCTAGTGATGTTAGACTAATGTGGTTCTGTCAGTGAAGGTAGCTGCCTGAATCTTTCACCTGAAATACACACACTTTTCCATTTGCAAAAGCTGTCAGAGTTTGAAACTGGTACTAAGTTCAGAAATAGTTAATTGTTCAAATTCCAGTTAAAATAACACAGTTGAAAACATTTTAATACTTCAAAACCTGCTATTTCATCTTACAAAATGTGTAATTACAGAATAATTTGAGACTGCAAATAGAGAGAACACAGAAACCCTTCAAGAACCTCATCTTAGTCCAGTTCTTGCTCTCATAAGCAAATTTCTAAGAGGAGCCAATCTAAAGGAAAAGAAAAAAAAAAGCTTTTTTCTTTTCATACCAGCAGAAATGGTACCATTTTATTTCTCAGATTTATGGAACAATATTGGTTTTGATGGATCATCCACAAAGATGTTATTGCTATACTTTGAAATTACATGTTTATATATTATACATTGATATAGTATTCTTCTTTTACTAAATAATGCCAAGATTTTAAAATGAATTTCAGAACAACATGAAAACCATATGTAAAAATTTGATGGTTGCCATCAAATGACAATAGAGATCATTAGTTCTCCCGTTAACTTTGTAAATATGAGTTTAAAAAGCTTTACAAAATCATCACAAGGATTAACAACACACTCTAATGCATGTAAAGACAGAAGCCTAGAAATCAGCAATTAATATTACTATTAATAGTATCATCAAGAAAGAAAAAAAATACAAGACTTAAGCTACATCTCATCAATTCAGTAGCAAAATTCACATTTACTAATATAAAAAATGAGTTCCAATCAAAAATTTTAACCAAATTCTCTAATCCTATTAGCTTTAACTTCCATTTGCTGTGCCACTGAATGGGTTTCAGAATTTGATCTATTTTTAACATTTCTCTTACTTTTTGAATATCACTAGAGAAACTCTAAATGTTTCACAGTCCTATCTTTTCCTACTTTGCACTAGCATTTCAGAGTAAGAATGCTTTCTAGCTTACTTGACGATGATGGAAGAAGCTTCCTTCTAACTGTCACCATAGATCTGACAGCACATGTAGCATTAGGAGCATGATCCTCACGGCATGAAAGCCATAACTAATTTTTCTAGTGGAGCTACAGTGTAATTTTAAACTCTGGTCACAATGAAAGACAAACAAGAGAGTTGTTTTCTCATCAAGATGTGTTGGCAATCGGAGCAGAAGAGCTCAATTCCATCATGCTTCAATGTATTTGTTGATTAATGGGTTCTAGGAAACATAACATTGTTTCTGGAATACTTTTAAAAATTTCTTGAGAATTTTCCCTTATACACTTAATTATTTTTACTTGTATGCAAATTTTCAGATACATAGTTTTATGTACAATGTATTTTAAGGTTACATTTAAGCCCTGAAAAGGGATTAGTAGAGTCATCATTCTGAGAGAAATAGTAGCTGTTCCCTCTGCAGTCTGAGGAGATAATAAAAAGTCCATGTCATTCTACAGCACCAACATTATGAGGTTGACTGCCAGTGGTGGCGCTCTCCAAGGGACAGAAGGAGGACCTAGAGGAAGAGCAGGCATCCCCCTGACTCCTCCTTGCTAATGCCTGCTGGTAGATAGCTTTATGCATTGGCATAAAAGAATTCTAAAAGAATTGCCAATAAGCAATTAATACATTATTTCTAAAAATGGTGGTATTGAAGTATTGCGTAAGAAAAAGCCCCAAATCACGGCTTCTCTTCTTGCCCTAGATCGATTTAAGTAAAATGAGTACTTACCAAATCACACTGTTTTTCCTATTTTCTTTTCTATTTAAGCTAATTTCACTATGGAGAAATAAAATCCTTATGCAATTTTGGAAACTCCCTGAATAGAGACTGTATCTATAAGCTTTCTAACACTTTCCATTGCCATATGCCCATGTCATTTTGCCTGTTATTCAGCTTGTTTAAGAAGGACAGTACTTGTGCTAATGTGGCCTAATTAATAACAGCCAGAGTTAACTGCTATTTTAATTCTATGAATTCTTGCAAGGTTCTTTAAAGCAGTGAGAAGCAGCTTGAATGGGGGGACTAGGAAAGGAGTGAAAAATGAAGCAGGCACATGGTTTTCATTTGGGGGGAGAGAGTCTGTTATGAAATTTACTTGACTGCTGCAGGCAATATTGGAGGATTAAATGGAAACTGGCTGAACCTTAGCTTCCAGTTTATAAAGAGCATTCACTCTATAAAGTTTCCTTATAGCACCTTTTTACATAATGAGCTTTAACTAAATTCTGTCAGCACGGAAAGTGGTTCATATGGTTTAAGATGTGTCTTACTTCAGGAATTCGGAAGCTTTTCCTTTCAAAGCAGAGAAGCAGCTTTAAAGGAGGGCTTGAGTCTTGAAGTGGTGGAAGATGATGCACCTTTCCCATGCCTTATGCTTTCAGTAACAGACTTGAACAACTCTATCGCAGGATGTTGATCTTCTCAGCTGCAATTATCTTTTACCTGATTATTCATGTGCTATTATTGTACATAACCTTCAGTCCCTTCAGAAAGTGTGAATTTTCCTGGTAGTATTATAGCAGGTAAGAAAAATAGGAAGGATAAATATATAGCCTGATGTAATTTAGATTTAATTTTCTTAATTTTTAATTTGTTTTCTTGATTTCTGTTCAGACCTCAGAATAATTTTATCTATAATGGTCCTTTCTGAAATCTCCTTGACTCATCAAGGTGGTTCCCTCTCCTTTTATTTCCTCTTTTTCAACCTTCAAGAATTTCCATCAGGCTCAACCTTGCCTAAGTACGACTGGATGTTATGAGGAAAAGAATGCGAGAACACGCAGCATCAAGATTTATAGCATCATCCTCCTGTCTTTCTTTTTTGGTTTTGCTGTATATTTGTTGTTGTTGATTTCAGCTACATTCATCTCCTAATCTTTATAAACATAACTGATAAATTATACTTTATGTTAGGGTTAGATAAATACTGGAGTATGTTGTTTCAGGCATTGACCAGCTACAAAACCTCTGTTGCTATTCTAAGTAGAAACAAAAGATTAAGAAACTTAATCGTTCAAACACTTCTAAGAACATAAGTACCTCCATTAGTGCACAAAGTTCTTGGGAACCCAAAGTAGTTATGCTATCCTTATGTGCAATTGGAACTGAGCTTGTATTTTCAGGTTATAAATTTTAAAATCAGGAGAGTTAAATTCTATTATTTCTAACCAGGAATTGTGGAGATTTTTAAGTCCTCTAGAAGTAAAGGAGTGTTTCTAACAACGTTATCCTTCTGCAAATAGGTCCTTTTTCAAACCACAGATCAAGCCAAAGGGTAAAAAGAATGAATTCTGGGGTCAAATGAAGTGTTCATTTCAATTTGAAATTGAGTACTGACATTCATGTTCCAATATAGTACAAATGAACTTGGTCTCAAAATGTCACTTTGAGACGAAAGATCAAAAAATTTATAAATTTTCCCATTCTAAAAGGCTGCAAAAACCCACTATGCTTAGCTTTTCTTTTTCAGATTAATCTATGTAAAGATCTACCAAACAGTTCAAGATGAAAAATAGTATCATCTGTCAAATTAACTATTTATTCAAACTATTCAAAGGACTCTCATTGTAAGTGCTATTCAAATAAAAACACTAAAATACTTTATAAAGATTAAGCACTTAATGCCATTTGATTAACAAATCTACGAACATCTTTACAAAAGTAAGGAAAGTTTATAATAAAGTAAAATATAGACAAATGTATAATGCTAAATTTGATTCCTGTTTAATCAATACAGAAGTCAGAATGCAGCAGAAATTAAAATTCTGTTTGGACAAAAAGGTTGCAACAACACAAACAGGTGATAGTGAATATGGAATCAAAGAATGTTACAGTGACACACATGTTCTTCTGTTTTTTTAGTTTTGGTGGGGGGTTTTTGTGTATTTTTTAAAATTTTTGCAGCCAAAATTATCTCCTTGAACTCCGTTACACAATTAACAAATTTTTTGGCATACTAACTCAGCAATGGGGGAAAGAATCAATTTTACAAGTGTAATAAAAAATGTGATATTTATACTGTTTTCCGGTAGTAATCAGCGCTGTCTGATGTTCAAGTAATTTGTTGAATGCCAAAGATACTCATGTCTGGCTAACAGTTGTTGGCTGATTCTGCTGAAAGCTGTGTGTCAGAACAGGAATCTATTTGCAGTAAAATGGTTTGTACAGGAAGGTGGGCAGCCTCCTTCCACGTATTGCACTAATAATGCCTCTTCACAGTAAGTACAGTTTCCATTTTGAACCCTTGCTCTAAGAAGCACTAAAATCTCCACTGAGGGAACACGGGGGGAAGAGGCTATATCCCCTTCTCAAAGTAGCAGTTTCCAAATGTATAAATTAACCAAAATGAAAACAAGATGAAAAATCACTCTCTCAGCTAAATTAATAATCATTTAAGCTAACTAATAACTGTACTTTTTCTTTCTTGCCTAAAGATCTCAATATTCTTTGCATTAGATAAACAAGCCTCAGATAACAGAAGTATTAACTTTTCCAAGTATTTCTATCTGGTTATGAAGAGACAGTGAAATGAAGGGATATGAAAGAGTACTGAAGGAATTGGTTGATGCAGTTGCTGAGCCACTCTCCATAATATCTGAGAAGTCATGGCAGTCAGGTGAAGTACCTTGTAACTGGAAAAAGGGAATATTGTGCCCATCTGTAAAAAGGGTAAAAAAGAAGACCCTTGGAACTACCGCCCTGTCAGACTCACCTCTGTGCCTGGGAAGATCATGAACAGGTCCTCCTGGAGGATATGCTAGGGCACATGGAGGACAGGGAGGTAATCCTAGGTAGTCATCATGGATTTGCTATGGGCAAGTCCTGCCTGAACAACCGAGTGGCCTTCTACAATGAAGTGACTGCATCAGTCGACAAGGGTAGACCTATGGATGTCGTCTATCTGGACTTCTCTAAGGCCTTTGACAACATCCTCATCTCTAACTTGGAGAATTACAGGTCCAATGGGTGGACTGTTCAGTGGATAAAGAACTGGCTAGATGGTTGCATCTGGAGAGCTATGGTCAACGGCTCGATGTCCAGATGGAGGAAGGTGGTGTCCCTCAGTGCTTGGACAAGTGTTGTTTAATATCTTCATTAATGATATTGACAGTGGCATCAAGTGCACCCTCAGCAAGTCTGCGGATGATACCAAGCTGGGGGGTGCAGCTGATATGACAGAGGGAGGGGATGCTATCCAGAGGGGCCTGGATAGGTTGGAGAGGTGGGCCCAGGTGAACCTTATAAGGTTCAACAAGGCCAAG